>CABHPH010143915.1:0-10750 GCA_902168325.1 Peromyscus nudipes | reverse complement strand
ATATGAAGTATTTTCTGAGTGGGGTTAGGAAGGTCCCTGACAGAACCAGTTAACTAGGGAGCATTCTCAGGTCTTGAAGAAACCAAGACAAGCCAGTCTGTGGGCCACAGAGGCTGGAGACATCATAGTAGGTCCCGGGGAGGACACTGAAAGTAGGACCACCTTCTCCTTGGGGACGCTACTCCTTGCTAGCACCAAGCCCTGTCTCTCCACAGTATAATCCAGAGGCTATTTAGAGAGCACCAGGTCAGTTAAGAAACACTTCATACCCACATCCCACCCACCCAACAACGCATATGAAAGGACTAGGTGGAGTCCATGGAGGGGGCTCTAGAAATCAAAAAAGATGAAACAATGCGTTGAGTCTCTGAATGTCTTGGATCTTTCAATTTAGAACCAAACCCATGAGTCACAGCTTAAACTAAAGTTATTTTTCTTTCTCTGCAGCCCAGTTGGGAAGCGACTATGACAAAGGGTAGAGCAAAGACTGAACTAGGTCCCACTTGTCAACTGGTGGCTGTTATTCCTAAGAAAATTGAGTCTTATTCAGAAAATCCTTACCTGCACCCAAATCTTAGCCGGTATGGCCTGTATTTTCTTCTAGCAGTTTCAGGTTTTGGGCTGAGATCTTTGGTCCTTTTGGAGTTTATTTTTGTGTGTAGAGATAAATAAGGGTTTAATTTCATTCTTTAAACATCCACTTGGACATATGGTCATCCAGTTGAAGATGGTTTATTTTCTCCAGTGCATGTTTTTGGTGTCTTTGTCAAATATCAAATGGCTGTAGTTATATCTACTCATGTTTAGATAATCTATTTTTTTCCATTGGTCTATGTGTCTGTTTTTGTGTTAGTACCATACTGATTTTATTACTATAGCTCTGTAATGTGTCTTGAAATAGGGAGTAGTAATCCCTCCAGTATTGTTCTTTTTTGCTCAGGATTGCTTTGGTTATTGAGGTCTTGCACAAAGCCAATGAAGGCATACCTTTAATAGATGTGAATGAAATGATTAGCGATGGACCTGTCTTCTATAGCACATTGCAACTATTTCAATGCTGTATATTTTCAGTATCTGAGCCATGGACTTGTAGAGAAATCCTATAGGAGGCAAAGCCTGAAGGGAATGGCTTGCCATGGGTAAGGAGAAAGCTGGTCATAGCCCTTTATGGTCAGTGTTACTAGTAGTCGAGTAGGTCAGGGGAGGTCAGCTGTGTGTGTGCTTTGGAAGTTCTTCACAGAAGGGAGACATCAACCAGCATATATGTGAGCTGGGAGCATGCACTATCCTAGTAGAGAACATGGGGCTAATTCACAACACCCACTACAAAGATAGGTTGTGAACTGGCATATGGAATTAGCTCCATCCTCCTCCCTCCCTTCAATTTCTACTTACTTACCTTCTGACCATGAAAAGAATTTTCTCTATTTTCACTCAGGAATTGAAAGTCTCTATCCAGATAGCAATGAGATTAAGATGGCAGCCAAAAACAAAATCCATTTTGGAAAGAAGTAATCCTTCTTATACTTAATCTTATGTACATGTTCCAGTACTAAATCATTTTAAACACTGACAATCAACTGCCCAGAAGGAGTTAACACAGTTGACATTTTAAAGGGCTGAAGGACCAGGTAACCTTTCAGAGGCTTGTGCCCATGGGTGTAGGCGACTAGAAGCAAACCAGGAATTTAGAGGCTAGAACATTAATCTAAACAGTGACCCCCAGCAAATTAACTTCTCTCCTAGTAAACAAAGATATCACATTTGTGTAGCATGAGTCTTAGAAGGTCTTATTAATAAAATCAAACCTGAGCCAGGTATTGGGGTGAACACTGGAAGGTCAGAGAGACAGAATAAGCCACAGCTATCTCACCTCGCTGAATCCTCAGCTGGTCTTGTTTCCTCAGACTGGATGCCCCGAGCCCTCATCCAGAATGGGTCTCAGCTGAACTGCTGCTAGAAGCCTGAAAGCTTAACCAGCCACATGCTTCTTCAGGCCAAAGGCTTCTCCAGGCCAAAGGCCTCTAGTTTCTGGTCCTCACGCCTTATATACCTTTCTGCTTTCTACCACCACTCCCTGGGATTAAAGGCGTGCTTTCTGGGATTAAAGGCGTGGGTCACCATGCTTGGGTGTATCCTTGAACACATGAATTTCTGCCTCTGGAATGCTAGGATTAAAGGCGTATGCTACCACTGCCTAACCTCTGTTTCATATTGTGGCTATTCCGTCTCTGACCCCAGATAAGTTTATTAAGGTACACAATATTTTGGGGAACACAATACCACCACACATTTGGAAGTCCTGCCTCCTTATCCTGATCATTCAATATTCTATCTCCAACTGATAAAAATAAACAGGGAAATATCACAGAATAGAAAATGGAGAATACAAATCATGGGTGAGCAAAGTGATGATGCAGGAGCTGAGGAAGAACTCCTGGGTCAGCTGGGCTGTCTTGGAAGAAGGGGTTGAGCAAGTTGGGCATCAGAGTGGGAAGCATATGGTAGGGTGGAAGAAAAGGGGCTCCTCCCTAATGCAGGCCATGTAATGTCTTGATGGACATAACTTAGGGATAGAGTTGCCCACTAGAAAGACCATGAACTGGACCCTTGAGGAGCATGGTCTTGGGTTTCTCAGGGTAGAAAACTGAGGTAGAGCAGGGCTGCTGCCAGAAGTTGTCACATAGCTGTGTTCCCATTGGTTGGAAGGCCAGGCCTTCCTTGAAGGAAAGCCTACCTATAAATCTCTAAACCATGGCCAGAGCCTGGTAGATAGAAATGGTCACTGTTACCAGTTGGCCACTGCATTCAGCCATTGCAGGCACTAATGTGGTGGGGAGTCTTCCACAGGGTACAGCATTGCAGACTCTGAAACGGAGAGCAGACTCGGCACAGTAAGGTTCACTTGCAGCCCTGCGCCTGGAAGCAGTGGTATGGAGAAGCTTCATGGATGGTTATGTGTGACACCTGGGGTCCTCTGAGAGTCCTCCAAGAGTACTTTCAGGCCTTTGTACTCAGCAGGGAGACCAGCACACCTTTTGCCTCTTCTGTTGGAGAAGCATGGGAAGAGGTTGAGTGAAAAGCCCCATCCCAGTGGGAGGTCATGAGAATTTTTCTTCTTGGCTTGTCTTTTAAAGCATGCTCATGCCATTTCTAACAAAACAGAGAGAAAGGTGATGGAGGACTGGATGACTAGGCACCTGTGGTGTGGGAGGAGAGTCCTGGTCTTTTTACACCTTAAAGCTGTGTGTGGGGGTTAGAGAAGTAGCTCACTTTGTAAAGTGCCTTCTGTACAAGCATGAGGACCCAGTTCCATCCCCATAACCCATGTTAAAAGGCTGGATGTAGTGGTCCATATGCATAATTCTAGTGCTAGGTAGGCAAAGACAGACTCTGTGTGTGTGTGTGTGTGTGTGTGTGTGTGTGTGTGTGTGTGTGTGTGTGTGAGAGAGAGAGAGAGAGAGAGAGAGAGAGAGAGAGAAGAGACTGGCCAGCTAGCCTAGTCCCTTCACCCTTCAGCAAGTCCCAGGTCCCAGTGATAGACTCTGTCTTAGAAAACAAGGTGGGAGACTCCTGGGAAACAACAGTTGAGGTTGATCTCTGGCCTAGACAGGCATGCGTACATACATATATGCATTCACCCCCTCTCCCCCAAACACACACACATTGCTCTTGGGCCTGGCATGGAATCCAGGCAAGTTTTACAATTTCTCTTTTTCCTCCATTTATAAAACCAGGATTTCTCCCTCTCTTCCTGTCTCCCTCCTTCTGTTATCTAAGACACACTTATTGTGTTGCAGTGAAACATAGCTCAAAAAACCATCCATAACTTCAAAGATCCTGGTGTGGGGCAAGTGATAGCACAGTGCACACACGTGATAGTAAGAGGCCCGTGGCAGCTGCTGTACAAAGTCTTTAGTTGCAGTATCAGGAGAAATCAGTGATTCCCTGGAAAGTATCACCATGGATGACACATGAGTAAAAGCCTGTGAAGTGAACAGTGGGCAAACTGGGGCCCCAGTGGGATAAACTAAAGAAACTCAGTACTGAAAATCCTGTGCACAGGCTGTGAAAACAAGTCAATTTGTTATTGACTCATCAATTTAAGGGATGTGTGAGTCTTCTGACAGCTGGGGATAGGACCGATCAGTTGGAAATGAGTGACAGGAATGGGCAGCCATGCCTGGGGACCCTCAGAATGTGCATAAGAAGCCCTTAAAGAGTTCTCAGAGCCTAGAGAGCTAGAACCCAATCCAGAACACCAGAACTGGAGTGATTTGAGAAAGAAATGCCCACAAATGAGGCATGGTAAAGAGAGGGGTGGCAGAGAATCCCATCGATGAGGGCACCAAGGCAATGTGTTGAGACTTTAGATGCTGCAAGGCGGCTGAGCTCAATGACAATCCAGACCGTCCAAGGAATTAAGGGTAGCAGTTCAATGGTGGTGGAGGGCAGTATTTAATAGGGATTTAAGGACCTTGAACAAGCTTTGAGGATTTTTGAGGAGTCACAGCACAGAAGCCTGGCTTCCAATGGAGGCAGGGACTGTTTGCTTTGTGCTGATGGAGGCAGGATGTGGGGTGAGGACAGACACTCACCACTGCAGATTCACAGCTTCTCAGTTGCATTCAACAGATCACAGAACATCAGCATTTTAAATAGACACCCCTGTGCTCATGATGAATTTATTTTTAACACTCTTACATCCTCATCTCAAAATTAGCTTCTAGCGAGCTCCAAAAGATCGCCTGAAATTTGTCACTTAGGAGCATAAATAAAATCAGGGAAAAGAAAGAATGTGAAAGAGGAGCTCAAAGTTACGGGATGTTGCTAGGTGGGAAGAAATAGTCACGATGACTGGATGGCTGGGTCAGAAAATGTATCACCAAGGCAAGAAGCTTTAGTCTTGGAGTCTGTTTTAGGCAGTGTCAGCTGTGGTACAGCTTCCAGCAAACAAAATGGATTTCACAGATAACAGTTTTATCCTGTAAAAAGAAAAGGAAACTAATAAAATATAATAATAAGAGAAGTATGGTTGCTGAGGAAACCATAGCTAGAGGCTATGTGAGCTTTTCAATCAATTCTCATGAGTGGGAGCCTGGTAGACTGCAGGTGACCCTGGGTGTGCATGGCAAGGAGTGGGTGGCAGTGAGGTTGAGGGGACTCTGAATCCATGTCACTGGTGATATCTCCTAAGACATTAACAGAGCTCCATGCAGATATCCAGAGAGGAGTCTCTTAACATGATGCATACAGTGGCCTTGGCATCATAAGTAAAACTTGGGGCCTGGTCACTTTGTGTGCATTCCTGCCTTGACACATGTTGCTTCCCCAGCTTGGTTTGCTCTTTTCCAGATAGTCACATGACTCCTGCCCTTGCTTTCCTTAAAAAAAAAAAAAAAAAAAAAGTATCCTTCCTGTGAAGCCAAAGATAGCTGGCCCCCATGTCTCCTTTCCCTGCATTATCCTTATCTCTTTCCCACACCACTTATCATAATATATGTGTTTTATTAAATTTTAGTTGCTCAAAGCAGCTTTTTTGTCTGTTTTATTTAAAGAACTATTTCTTTTTTTTTTTAAATTTATGTGTGATGTGTCTGTGTATGTACACATGCATGTTGGTGTCTTCAGAGGCCAGAAGAGAGCATCAGATCCCCTGAGCTGGAGTTACATGTTGTCCTGAGCTGCCTGACGTGGGTGCTGGGAACTAATCCCAGTCTTTCTTCTTCCAGAGAAGTGCTCACTTCTAACCACTCAACCGTCTCTCCAACCCTGATTTTGCCTGCTTTGATCACTGCCGTATCCCAACACATAGCAGCATGCTTAGCACATAGACATTCTGTAAATATTCTCTGCGTGGTTGGAGGAATGAATTTTGGGTCCCTGTTAACTTTCTGGCTCTGGAGAGGACCTTTCAGGCCTCTCATTCACCAAGTAGTGTTCTTTGCTCACCAGACATCATGCAAAGTCTGCTCAGAACCATTCAAAGGTGACCTCATTGTCCTTAGCCCACTCTTAGGGCTTTCTGGGTCTCTATTGTGAGCTTTCTCTCTGCCATCATACAAACTTGTGCTCCAAAATGCCTGGCAGGATGTAGGCTGGAGCATTCCTAGAATCTGTAGGTATTTGGAACACCAGAGCCTCAGCAGAGCCTGCAGAAACCTGGAGAGTAGATTGCACTTCACTATACTCAGAAAGTATGACACCAGCTAGCCTGATAGGTTCTTTCCCTCTGCTTATTAAAGAATTAAGAGACAAGAAAATGGTTCAGAGCAAGGTGAATGTGAAGTTTATTGGCAAGCCTTACAGACTTCCCAATAGAGAAGGGACCCCAGGGCCAGGAGTCGACCAACTCTAAGGGACCCTGTTTTTTTATTTGGGCTTGTGTCCCCTCTTAGAAGCTCCCTCTCTTCTCCTGTTGGACTGAAGGTATTCATATGTGCCTTGTGATGAGGGGATTGGGTTTCCTGCATCTGCCTTGGAATACAGAAATCACTGCAGCCAGGCGGTGGTGGTATACACCTTTAATCTCAGCACTTGGGAGACAGAGGCAGGTGGATCTCTGTGAGTTTGAGGCCAGCCTGGACTACAAGGTGAGTTCCAGGAAAGGCACAAAGCTACACAGAGAAACCTTGTCTCAAAAAAAAAAATTGCTGCAATAGGAACCCCTGCCTTGGTGCATGGGTTCAGAAACAATCACTGGTTAGTTGTGGTTAGTGATCCCCCAATACTCCAATTCTCTTTGTGGTGTAACAGGGAAAGAGAAACTTGTTGCAGGTGAAAATAAATAGTCCACTTATTTGGGGAAATGAAACTTATGTATTACAAAGAAATGCATAAAGAGAATCACCATGTTTTCTTCTTTCCTCTTAGGGGCTATGCAACCTGTGGAGTGCGCTGGACTTGCAGATGTTAGGTGGGGGCTGTAGCTCTATGTTCGGCCTTTACATATATTGTCACATATGTGGATTGGATGTGGGTCTGCCTACCGTCACGATTCTACTGCGGATCACATTAGACAGTCACAGACACTGTTTTCTATGGGCTGTCCGGTGAATGAGTGCTAAGGTTGCGACTTGGACGTGGGTTTGTTCAGATTCCCAGTTCTGCTTCATCTCATCAGTTTTTTTCGTACTATGAATTTTGGGGACAGCCACCCACTGACACCCAGCTTGTGACAAGGGTGTGTTGCCTTGCCGTTCTTTTCCTGTAGTCACCTGCACACTTCCAGGAGATGTTCCCATCACTCCGGTTCCAGCAGTCCTGCTGTGTTCCTCTTGGGGGCTCAGGGATAACTTTCTTTTGTTTCCATTTCTTTCTGTGCATTGGCCGCATTCATTTTTCTCTTCTATGACCTCCAAATCAGTCCAGTTTTATGGCTGTCTGACAGAAAATAAGAAAGAAAGAAGGAAGGGAGGGAGGGAGAAAGAAAGGAAGAGAGGAAAGAGAGAAAGGAAGGAAGAAAGAGAGAAAGAGAAAGAAAGGAAGGAAGGAAAGAAGGAAGGAAGGAAGAAAGAAAGGAAGGAAGAAAGAAAGAGGAAGGAAGAAAGGAAGAAAGGAACTTCCTGTGCTCTGCTGCTGGTTGCTTCGGTTTCATGTCTCTGGACCGACTGGCAGGGTCTGTCCTTTGCTCGCTCCTCATGCTGGCATGGCCAACACTCACTGAGCCTCTCCTCCACAGCCCAGCTTGAATCATCTTTATTTTCAATCAGTCAGTCCATTTCCACTTGTCATGATTACCGACGCACTTGGATTTCTTTCTGATTTTCTACTTTCCATTTGTCCTGCTTAGCCTTTCTTTTCTCTTGGATTGAGTAATAGACCCACCTCTTCCCCATTGTGTTACTTATCTTCTGTTATTTCTGAAGATTTCCTGTTCACTTACTTAACTAGGAGTGTCTATAGGATACATAATTTAAGTACAGCCTACAACCAATCAAAACATCATCTTTTCCCTCCAAATGTTAAGAAATTAGAAATATTTAATTCCCAACAATCTCCTGGAACTGGCATGCTGCTGATGTGTTTTCTGTCATAGCCGCCCTCCCCTGAGGGGGTTATTGTCACTGTTCCTGTAGTTAAACAAGCTTAGATGTGATGTTTACTGTTTTCTCAGCTCACTAGTCTATGATAGCATGGATGTTCTTTCTGGCCAACCTGTGCTTCATCCCAGGAATTTTGGTCCACAAATGTCATCTGCACAGTGAAATAGGAAGAGCTTGAAATAAGTGAACGCATTTCATCGTTTCTTCCCCACCACTCTAGAAAGGTCTCATGTAGCCCAGGCTGGCCTCAAACTCACTATGTAGCTGAGGATGATCTGGAACTATTTTTGAATTTGTCTAATGTATGTGGTATTTTGCCTGCATGTATGTCTGTGTACACATTTGATGCTCATGGAGGCCAGAAGAGGGTGTTGGATCCCCTGAGACTGGAGCACAAGTGGCTGTGAGCTGCCATGTGGGTGGGATATGAACCTGGGTCCTCTGGAAGAACAGTCAGTGCCCTTAACCTCTGAGCCATCTCTCCAGCCTGACCTTGAACTTCCGATCCTCCTGTTTCCTTCTCTCAAGTGCTGGGATTACAGGTGTGCACCTCTATAACAGACAGTATTTTATTAGTTCTTGAAATCTTGACTCATGTACTCACTTTCACCACAAGTGCAGCTCTGAGGCAAACTTTGGAAACCATTTTCTGTCCTGAGGTCTTCCTGCCTGGAGAGAATCTGAGCACATTTTAGGTGGGTGCAGCTGCTAGGTAGGCATCGTGGGGAGAGAGGCAGGAGTGGGTCTGAGACTATAGGAACAGAATAAAGTTTTTATTGCAACCTGAGCTTTGGAAACAGTTGCTCAAAAGCGAGACTTCTGCCATTCTTTTACACGAAGCCCCCTGAAAAGCTCCACGTCTGATGGCACACTGTGACTGGAAAGCCTGGGGACCTGGGGGCTCGGAGGTTGACAGTGCCAATTAACAGAAAGAGTGTAGGCTCGTGAAGGGCTGCCAGGGACTGGCAGATCCTCTCTGTTTCATTAGGGTGACTTTAAAAAGGTTGGAGGCAAATGGCACCTTTCACTTTTAAAAATCAGACTGGTGACTGATCTTAACCATTTTTAAAGCTTGATTTTGAGCTGTCCATTGTGGCAAGGACATGGCCACAATTAGCATTACTCAGAAACCCGTGGCACAAGAAGCCTGCTTCTCTCAACGCCTCCGTCTTGTTCGCCGTACTTTTCTGTTAGCTGCCTCCTCCTTGACACTTCCTTCAAACTCCCCCTCCTCCCAGCGAAAGCCCACGCCATATCCCAAGTCTGTTGCGGAGAACAGACTGGAAGACATCTGCCTCTTGCCTTTTTTTTTCCTTTAAATTTCTCTAATTGATCGAGCCAAGACTCCACACCACAGCTCTGCTCCCTGAACAAACCAAATGGCGGCTGTTGGCAGCATATTGACAGCTTGTTAATGAAGGGATCCTTGACAGTGTGACAACCTGCCTGGGCTGCTGCAGGAAGCCAAGTCCGCCCCCACACCAGCCCCAAGTAATTAACAGGTGGGGGGAAATAGCAAGGAGCTGCCACTGAGGAGAAGAGAGATACTCAACCAAATGAATTATGTAGGCTAAAAAAAAAAAGATTTTGATTCTGCAATATTTTTCTCCGTTCTTGCTAGCAAGCTCCCCTGGAAAGTGTTGACTTGGGAGCCAGATGAGCGTGGGTTTGCCTCTCAGTATGGTGGCCTTCTCCTTCTGTGGCTTTGGAAGTACTTGCTTCCTGGACTTTAGTTTGCGGTAAGTCACCTGACCGGGTGCTATTTGTAAAAACACACTCATAGATGACACGTTTCAGTCTTCAATTGTTTAAAAAAAAAAAATTCCCTTTTTTTGATGATGAATTTGCTCAAGTATTCTTACATTTCTGCCAATGTTTGATTTTTTATTTTTGTTTTTGTTTTTAAGATTATGAAGTTGGGCTTTTATTTTTTGGAGGTATTGACTGTGTGTATGTATGTGTTTGTGTATACATGTTTGTGTGTGTATGCACATGTGTGAGTTTGTGTGTGGAGGTCAGAGGTCAATGACAGGTGCTGCTTCTCAGGTGTTGTCTGTCTTGCTATATATCCCCCCACCCCCCCAAGCAGGGAACCTGGAGCTCAATGATTAGGTGAGTGCCGGTGGTCAGTGAGCCCCAGAAATCCTCCTGTCTCTGCCTGGGTGGTCAGTGAGCCCCCAAAATCCTCCTGTCTCTGCCTTGCTAGCACTGAGGTTACAAGGACACACCTGGCTTTTTATGTGTGTGTCAGAACCACACTCAAGTTTTCATGCTTGTGCCACAAGCACATAACTGAGTGTACTGACTGAGCAGTTCCCTCAGCCCTTTGGTTTTTATGTGTATGCATACAATTTTCAATGATTGAATTTTCCCGGTGAATTAAACCTTTTATCATCAGAAGGTAACTCCACCCTGCCAATCTCACGTCATGCTTTCTGTCCCACGATTGTGTCTATTCTGTTTATTCTATGTTTCTGTGCTGTCAACTTTCATGGGAGTAGAGGTGAAGAATGGGGTACAGAGAACAGACAGGTTCTGGCTGGCTACTTTTTCCCCCTTAGTTAATACACTGATCGCTTCAATAGCCTCTCTGCAACTCTACTAAACCCCCCAAATATCCACATGTGTCACTGTAAAGAATCTCCTTGGAGCCATGTTAGTGGCGCACCTGATTGGACACTTCCCTCTGAGCTCTGACAGACACC
>CABHPH010143914.1:0-23010 GCA_902168325.1 Peromyscus nudipes | reverse complement strand
CCCCCCCCCCCCCCCCCCCGCAGGGTGCTGGACGGGTGCATATTTGGAAGGATTCTTCCCCAGGTTGGCAGACAAGAGTCTCTCAAAGGCTTAAACAATCTGGGTGTTTTCCCAAGGTAAGGGTCCTCCAGTTTGGACCCTCCCCGAAATCATCGTCATTTCCCACCCCACCCCATCCGTGCAGTGGAAGCAGCTGAGTTTGTCAGACACATTCACCCTGGACTCCCCAGAGATAAACGTGCACCTTGAGATGGAGACAGCTGCTGATCACTGAGTCCCCGTGTCTCCCACCGCACCCCCCAAGCACAGGCATGTATGATTGGTACATGAGTCGACACGCCCCCCTCCCCCCCCCCTTTTTTTTTTAAACCCAGCTCTGACATGTTCTGGGCTGCCGCTACTTTCCCACGTCTGACTGTCCGTCCGGTTGATCTTTGAATAACGAAGTGCTGGGCCCAGAAGGGGTTTTGTAGGTCCTGGGCTCCAACTCTCCGAGTGCTTTCTAGTCTTTCCTTGGTTTAACCTCTGAGAAGCAAAGATAACCGTTCCTCTGTGCTCATGTGTGGGTTATCCTGGGGGCATGGCTCCTTTGATCTGCCGCAGTGCCCGTGGGCTTCTGATTCCAGGGGGCCTAGGGCCCGGCTCTCGGCCCTGTCTTCAAGGCTGTCTTTGGGAATTGACTAACTTGACTTAACCCTTCTGTCTGCCCCCTCACCTCTTTTCCTTAGGAGTCTCACCCAGGTGAAGCCCCCAGGATACACATGCTGTGGTTTAGTGCAGTTAGCGGTCTGGGGGCCTGTCAGCTTCCTTGATCCCGTCTGTGGAGCTGTGTCTCTCCCTTGGTCTTACGAGAAAGAACAGCATCAGATTATATCTTTGCTGTTAGGTCACGAGCTCTCCAGATATGACCTACTGCAGACTCGTTTGTCTAGCAGGAAATGAGCGAAGAGGCCTAGAAGGGTGAGCAAGCCCCGAGGCCCTGTGGTCGGCCGGGGAGCAGAGCCCGGATCTTGCTGGCATGCTGTTCTTCTGTCTCACTCCACACGGTTAATTTGGTGTTGGTTTGCAGCGCTGGATCAAAGCCTTGTGCTTGCTACCACTCAGCTGTTTCCCTAGTTCTTGTTTATTTTTAAAGACAGGGTCTTGCTACATAGCCTAGGCTAGCTGCTTCCTGGGTGCTGGGATGACAGGCATGTGCCGCCGCCACACCAGGCTGTTCAGTTCTTATACCCCTTTTAGAAAGAATCCCCTCGGAACCTGTATGGTCTCCGCCTGTGGCTTCAGCCAACCAGTTGTAACCTCTACTGAATGTACACAGACTTTTTTTTTCCCCTCACTAGCATTGCTTTGACAATTTAGGGATAACTGTTTCTGGAACACTGACATGGTATTAGGTGTGGCCAGTAACGGAGATGATTTAAACTGTGGGAAGGGATGCCTAAGTTATTTGCAAATCCCGGGCCGTTTCTTTCATAAGGGACGGAAGCAGTTTGGTATCTATGGAGGAGGCAATGCCCTTTACCCTGTCTTCTGAGGAACACTTGTATGTGCATTGTAGAGCCCCTGGGCAGTTAATACTTAGAAATTGAATGTGTAGACAAGGCTACCTCGATTTGCTGGTCAGCTGTGCCCATTGGGTGATTAGTTGTCAGCTGGAAAGAACAGAAAGAGGAGAAATGGGCTGGGTTTTTTTGTTTGTTTGTTTTTGAGACAGGGTTTCACTGGGTAGACCTAGACCAGGCTGGCCTCAAACTCTCAGAGATCTGCCTCCCAGGTGCTAGGATTAAAGGCGTGTGCCAACATGCCTGGCTTGGTCTATACATTTTACACTTCCTTAGAATTTTCTTATGAAAAATCTTAACCCACAGTAACAACAAATATAAGACTGTTGTAGGGGGTGGGATGGGGCCTCCATCGATACTGGCAGTGTTCCCAAGGGGCTTCAGGCTTGCCCATGGAGCCGAGGAGATGAGCGTGTTATCTGCGCTGGTATTTCTTCAGTATTGTCTGTGTTCGAGTCCAGGAGACTGCCCCAGGCCAGTGTAGAACCTGGAAATGCTGACAGTGGATGTCCATCGCACTCATTAGGGCCTAAGAGCCTTTTTACATTCCGGGTGGCATTCCGCCCGGGGGTTCTGGAGTGGCCATTCCTGGTGGATTGATGCCGTCACCACACAGCAATCACTCAGGGGAACAGCTGTCTGCCTGGAGACTATCCAGTGTGAGCATGGTGAGCCCTGGCCAGCTGGAAGAGGCCTGTCTTCATACTTTCTGTTCGGAGCATGAGCCATCCGAATTTAATTTCTCCTGAAGATGTTTCATCTGTACATCTCTTCCAGTCTGCTCCTTGAGTTTGAATCTGACTGTACACGGGTTCTTTACTTTTTCAAACGTTTGTCTACACCAGACCTATCCAGTTTAGTGGAAATGACATATAGGACCTCAATTGAGATAGCGCTTGCTCCGGTAACTTAGTGGGCACATCGTTGGAAGGGCCGATTAACTCTGCAAACCTCTCCTCTTTCTTCCCTGTCTCACGGAGAGACTAGCTAGCTCATTTGGGGGAGGAGTAAATGAAAGTGCCCACGCAGAGACCCAGGCTGCCAGACGGTTGTGCTGGTGAGATTTGCTGGGCTCTGGGACCAGGCCTCCGCCCAGCAGGTTAATTCGCTTCCTAGAACTCAGTCTTACATGGACACTGGAGTAACTATGCCAGCTTGGCTGGGTGGCTAGGAGAGTTACATGTTGTCCAGTCAGGTGCCTGGTGCACTTGGCTCGCCAGATGTTACAGTTAGGCCTTGTGATTACACACAGCTGCACCTGTGTTGTTCTAGTTAGGGTTTCCATTGCTGGGGTAAGACTCTGGGGCCAAAAGCAACTCGGGGAGGGGAGGGTTAACTTCTTTGAGTTTGTAGTCGGTCCTCCTGGGACAGCAGGGTTCAGGAACTCAAAGGCAGGAACTTGAAGATAGGAACTTCACGATGCAGAGACCATGGCACCCAAGACCACCAGTCCATGGGCGGCACCGCCCACGGTGAGCCGGGCCCACCCACATCTATCATCCAATCAAGAAAATGCACCCCAGGCTTGCCCGATGTAGTGGGGGCATTTTCTCAACTGAAGTTCCCTCTTCCCAAATGACCTACCTCGTGTCAAGTGGACATAAAACTAGGCAGGGCACGAGGTCTTCAGGCGATCGGTTCTTAGTGAATTCCAGAGGATCACGAGAGAATCGAACTGGTCAGTATGTCCCCATTCGGGTTACAGGAGAGAGAAGGTGTGGGGAGAAGTAGGCAGGGCGGTGAGATAGTGGTGGTCACTTGTATTTGGCATAGGGACTGTTTAGAAGGTGAGTTACCCTCTGTGGTTGTGCATGGTTTGACAGGTCAGTGGCTAGCGCTGGTTGATTGGCACTTACTACCTGCTGTACCTGCTGCTGATAGGAACTGTAAAGCTGTAGAGACCGTAACATGGATGAAATCTGCTTGGGAGAAGCTCTGCGTGTGAATCTTTAACTATTCTGTGAAGCTGGGCACAGTGGCTCACAGCTTTAGTCCCAGCACCCAGGAGGCAGAGGCAGAGGCAGAGGCAGAGGCAGGTCTGTGTTGGTTCCAGGCCAGCCAGGGTTACATAGTGAGACCCTGTCTCAAAAATAAACTGGCGCTTAGCTTTGGGAGGCAGAGGCAGTAGGATCTCTGTACGTTCAAGCGCAGCCTGGTCTACAAAGCAAGTTCCAGGACAGCCAAGGATACACAGAGAAACCCTGTCTCAATGAATGAATGAATGAATGAATGAATGAATGAATGAATGAATGCAGTTTGAAGTAGAAATGTCTAGTATCTGGTACTGTGCGGAATGACATTTCTGCAGAAGGAAAATTTAGCAAAGACATATTTGCAGAATGATATTCAATGAAATACCGTTTTTAATTGCTGATGGATTGATTTCATTTCATTACCCCTAGGAACACCAGTGTGGAAAGTGAGAAGTGGGTGAGCCTGTGTGTTTGAAAGTAAAATAGAGCAGTGCACATGTCTCAAGGAGAATGTGCCTGGCTGTTCTTTTGTGGAATGTAGGAGAATCCTGGTTTATCTGCTTTTTCCCCACTGTGGCTCTTCATGCATGACATGATTTGTTTTTCTTCTAGGATGTGGAGAAAGAGAAGGACACTCACAGTTACCTCAGCAAAGAGGAAATCAAAGAGAAGGTCCATAAGTACAATTTAGCTGTCACAGACCAGTTGAAGATGACCTTGGTAAGTACTGCCTGGTTCAGTTGGCTCTTGCTGGAAGACAAGAGGGGTCAGGGAGATGGCTTGGCAGGTACAGGCTGGCAGTCTTGATCCCCAAGACCCAAGGGAAGGCCAGATGGGGTGGTGCACATCTGTAACACCAACACGCTGCAAGGAAGTGGAGCTTTGGACCTGGTAGCCTGGGATACCCCAGAGCAGCAGCACCAACAACAGACCGAGACCCCGCCATGACCAAGTTGGGAGAGTTCTCTGACTTCCCCGAACAAGCTGTGGCCCCCATGGGCCCATGTACAGCCACACACCAAAAAATAACAAGGAACCTATGATTTATCTGTTTTAAACCTCGTAACAGTCATGGGCAAGATAGGTAGAACAGGAAAATAGGGTATTTTTGCAGTTTTCAAAATTTAATCTCTTTGTAGCTGAGGTTGAAAATAGATGATTATGTGAACACCCCAGCACCACCACCACCACCACAAAAATAAATAAATAAATGAATGAATGAATGAATGAATGAATGAATAAATGAATGTGAAATTTAGGTGGTGAGATGACTCAGAGGAAAAGCCACTTGCTGCCCAAGCCTGATGATGATTCTTGGACCGCGTATGAGGGTTACAACAGAACTCCACAGAGTTGTCCTGTTGTAATAGATTTGTGGTTCCGCCCTGCCAGGGGATTTTGGGCGTTTCTAATCTTCCTGAAGCAGCTCCGACTCTAATGAGACTTCCTTTGCTATCTACCTGGTGTAGAACAGACATGGAAGCAGCTAAAGGATTTTGTGCCCGTGGATCGGAATGTAGTCTAGCTGAGCGTTTTCCCCCGACTGTCCATAGAGACAGGGCACAGGGCACACAGCGTTCAGTTTCCTTTGAGGTGGTGTCATGGGGTTCTCCAACATTGGCCCACACCGTGGGAGGCACAGTGGGGAGGTCGGAGGGCCAGGGTTTAGTGACAGTGAACAGCCAAGCTCCTGTCTTCGTGACGTCTTCCTGTGGTCTCCAGACTGGATCAAGCGACACCCACCCATGTACACACACACACACACACACACACACACACACACACACACACACCCCGCAGCACCTGCCGTCCACTGGCGCCATTTTTCCAGGGCTGTGGACCCCAGTCTGTTAGTCTACTGCCTGTGAACTGGCAGAGTCTATCTTTGAAAGAACAGAGTGACCTGCTTAAAACTCGCCCAGGTGGACTCTGTAACCTGTGGGCCGGGGCTTTCACATGTAAAGTGATGAAAGACGTCTCTCCAGTGGCCTTAAAGCCATTAGAAGGGGCGGGGCGGGGGTGGGGGGAGAAGGGGAAGAAGATGGGATGGGATGGGATGACCCCAAGTCAGCCTGCCCGCCCGCCCGCCTCCCTCCCTCCCTGTCTTCAATTTGTCTTACTTTTGTGTCTACGTGTGTCTTTGTGAGCATGGGTGCCCTTGGAGGCCAGAGGAATACACACAAGGATAAACAAGGAAATTTGTAAATTGGTCTTGAATAAGAAAAATAACGGAAGTTCTTAAAAGTTCTACCATATAGTGTTTATTAAATCAACACTGATGATTTGGACTAATAAAACATGATAGTGAAGTGTTCTTATAAAAGCGAAGGCTAGACCGTCAGCTACTGTGACAGCTAAGAAGTGTTGACCCAATGTGTGTGGTAAACCATACCTGTACTTCGCACGGCGCGGATCCGCTTTAAAGGGGCCTGACATGCATGGCGTGCTGTGTGCTAATGAGTAGTTAACAGTTTGGTGGAGGTTTCATCTGGTATGTGTCCTCATTACCACCGGGAATAAAGCCAGCCTGTTTCCCTGGTGCCAACTCATTGCTGACTTGGGGTCTCAGAGCCCTCACTGTGACCTTCCTTGAGCACCGAGTGGAGTCGGGCAGACATGTGCTGCACACGGCCGTGTCCTCCCAGATGGGTGCTGACCCGGCTCACTCAGGGCTGGCGAGCTGCAGGACTAGCCTGTTTCCCAGGCAGCGTTTTCTCGGCGGCATCTGCCCGAAGATCTGGCGTTGATCCCGCACTGAGGTCGTCCCCCTCTGAGAGAGGAGCGGGGAAGAGCTGTTGGCCTTGCCATTGGTCTAGGATGCACTCTTTTCCCCGACCTGCCAAACCACCCACTCAGTGTGACCTCCCTCTCTTCCCTCTCCAGAAGTCGAACGGGGTTTACACTGGCTTCATCAACGTGCAGATGGAACTCTGCAAACCCACCCCGACCCCTGCCAACCCCGGGAGACTCCCGCCCAGTGGCGGCGGCTGTATGAACACACTTCACATCAGCAGCACGAACACCGTGGGAGAAGTGATTGAGGCCTTGCTCAAGAAGTTCCTGGTGACCGAGAGCCCCTCCAAGTTTGCACTTTATAAGCGCTGTCACCGGGAAGACCAAGGTACGTTGCCACACTCAGAACGAGAGCCGTCTGTCTGCTCTGTTTATGTCGCTCGTATTCGTTAGCAGGGGGACAGCTGAGAGATGCCACGTCAAACCGTCAGAGCCCGGGCGGGGACAGATTGCGGAAGCCACACTCCCATGGCAGATCTTTAGGTTGACTGGCTGTCTATTTTGAGGTGAAGAGTGATCGAGGGGCTTGTAAGAGGCATGTGTGGAGGATTTGCTGGTGTGCACAGAGGGACAGGTTTGGTGACAATGACGTTAATGTCCTTTAGGACACAAGGGAACACCTGTGTGGTTGAAGCCTTCAGAAATGCTTTCACATGTGAAGTCCACGTGGCTTGATGGGCCGGGAGGCACACGTGTGACCCATTCAACTGACATGTGGAAAAGAATGACCTGGGGTCTGTCCGAACTTAGGTCCATACCCAGTGCATAGAAGGAATATTAGATCACCTCATGAAATGGGGTGGGATATCCTGGGTGAGGTGTTTGAACGGAGGTTGGTGTTTATGATTCACACTCTCTGTGCTAACCAGGAAGTGCAACACGTATCAGTGAGCTGTTTAAGCTTTCTGCAGTTTTCCTCTGGGAAAAGCCTACCGCAGCCACAGAAGAAAATGTACTGAGTTTGACATGGTGGTAATGGCCTTCAGCGGCACAGGGTGACGGGCACACAGCTTCTCTCTTGGGGGGGTGCATTTGTTAAACACAGGCCCCTCAGAGCAGAAAGACAGGCAAGTCAGAGTTCTGGCCCTCCCGAAACCACGGGCTCAGCAGCCTGGTGAAGGAGGAGCCGCCACCAGGAAACTCCGATGCAGATGTGTCTGAAGTGCCAAGGGACAGGGAAGGGCTGGTGACATTTTCAGCTTGCCAGCAACTTGGCCAGCTCGGCCGGACATCAGCTGCACGATGTAAAGTGGCAGTGTCCTGCTGAACCGTCACCCTCGCGGCCGGTGTGTCTTTGGACACTAGGGTGCGTCTGTGCAGACACACTGTGTGTGTGTGTGTGTGTGTGTGTGTGTGTGTGTGTGTGTGTGTGTGACACTGGCCTGGCTTGCTTGTCTGCCAGTTCTGGATCTGCGAAGAGGTTTGCTGCTCGAGCGTTGTTCATGTTGTTTGGTTGAGATATTTTCATTGTTTTTAAAGGGGTTAAGATCTTCCCCCAAAAAACCGTTTCCATCTTTCTGGCAGGGGGACAGAATTATCATGAGCATATTTGGGGCAAGTTCCTGTTTTACTTTGTTATTGGAACTCATTTCCTCCTCGTCAAGGCATGGTGTACACTGGGTGGGCTGTTCACTGTGGGCCCTTGATGTTACGGTAAGAGAATGGTGATACAGAGACTCGGATGTGCACTGTTGTGGGATGTGTCCAGATGGGGTGGGGGGTGCGGACGCTGTCTCAGAATCGCTGCAGTCCTCTGTAACGTGCTGTTTGTCTCCTTTCCCAGTGTATGCCTGCAAGCTCTCCGACCGGGAACACCCACTCTACCTGCGTTTGGTGGCCGGACCCAGAACCGACACGCTCAGTTTCGTTCTTCGAGAACATGAGATTGGAGAGGTGAGCACGGAACTGTTGACAATGGCGTCAGCTTGCACACAACAGTCGGCCTGCTTCATTGCTGTGCAAGGACTGGGGGGGTGGGGGGGCAGGAAGGGGTGAGATTTTTGAATCTCCCGAAATGAACCCCAAGTTAGCGTACAGTGTAATTCAGAATATTCTGTTGCCGAGTCCTCCTCAGGAGTCAGAGGAAATAACAATTCTTACTTATCCCCATGCAGAGAGCCATTTTCACTTCTTCCCAGCTCCACAGGACTAATCCAGCCGAGCCTCCCTTACACGTCTGCCGCTAAGACCAGACTCCAGGGCAGTTTCCCTCTAAAGGGAAACCCCACATGTGCGGCCAAAGAATCCCCTGCCCTCTCCATCCAGTCAGATGAACTAGGAGTTCTGTGTGCATGAGCATCCTTTCTCTCCAGGGAGGAGGTATTGGGGTACCCATTGAGAGACATTTCAGACTGCCCTGAAGATCATCTGTGAGCTTTCAGTGATCCTCGACAAAGTCTCCAGCCCAGGTCCTCGACTCCAGAAGTGAGGCGTGTCCCGTGGCGTCGTCAGTCTATGAGGCTGGGAGAACAGGCTTGCTGGCTTAGATGTCGGGAGACCAGCACTGTGGTTAGATGGAGGACATGACCTGAGGAGAATCTTCTGATTATTCTAGCCTTCCATTCAAAATGATCCATAAAGTGCTACTAAATACTTCTTTTAAAATGATTATTATTAGCTGGGCATGGTGGCGCACGCCTTTAATCCTGGCACTTGAGAGGCAGAGGCAGGCGGATCTCTGTGAGTTCGAGGCCAGCCTGGGCTACAGAGTGAATGCCAAGACTGTTAGAGAAACTCTGTCTGGAAAAACCAATATGTATGTATGTATTTATTCATGCATTCATATTATTATTATTATTATTATTATTATTATTATTATTAATTATTTGTGTGTGTGATATGTGTTCATGAGCATGTGTACCATAGCACACACATAGAGATATTATTTATTTATGTATACACACACACACACACACACACACACACACACACACATAGGATTGTAGGAGAGGAAGAAGGCGAGACTGTGAGCCCAGATGCAGATATGAGGAGTCAGTCACTGGACCCCCCACTTTCTTATAGTCCGCGTTCTGCAGGGCTTGCTGTCACATGCTGTAAAACCAGCGCTGAGGCAGAGGCTCGTGAGTTCAAGACTAGACAGTGCTACAGAGCAAAACCTTTGTCTCTGGGGAGACAAGAAAAGAAGGTGCTGAGGTAATGGTGTCCGGACGCTGAGTTAAACATGGTGTATTCCTCTCTGCCCCCCACAGTGGGAAGCCTTCAGTCTCCCGGAGCTCCAGAACTTCCTGCGCATCTTGGACAAGGAAGAAGACGAACAGCTGCAGAGCCTGAGGCGCCGCTATACAGCCTACAGGCAGAAGCTGGAGGAAGCCCTGGGCGAGGGGTGGAAGCCCGGCTAAGGCCGAGGGCCGCCTGCCAGGCAGGCACAGCTCAGGACCATGAAAGAAGCAACACCAGCTCTCTCCCCAGAGAGCTGCTGTGGTGCCCGCCCCGCCATGCTGGGGGCTCCCTCTTTTCTCTCTAGACACAGTTCCCAAAGCTTGGTCACACGGCATCCTGCGCCTCACAAATCGGCACAAGGGACTCTGCGAGCTTGTTCTGTTACGGCATGGCGATGTTACCTCCTGCAAGCTGTGAGCCTGTGGTCCTCAGGCGCATCCTGGACTGCTTGGAAGCATGAACTCTGGGTTGATTTCCCTTGATTTCTTCTAGTTACTTGGATTATGTGATTTTTTTTTTTTTTTTTTTTTTTTTTAAGCTTCGGGGTGTGCAGATTAACATGCAATCTTCGAATACTCGTCCTGTGGCGAAACTACCTGCTTGGTTTTCTTCTGTCAGAGCAGCCTGTCCACATGATCTGAAAGACACGGGAATGTAGGCACTCGGGGGACTGGGAAAAGGTTTTGTAAGAGGCTCGACAAAGAAAGTAAAGAGCATGTTGAGAAGGTAGAGGGGAGGCGAGAGCCCACGGCGGCTTGGGAAGGCCGCGTGGCTTCTAAGTTAGCGATAGAGGAGGAAGGTACATTTGTTTGTAAAGGAGTTAAAAGCATTCAGGGTGGCTGTTAGGCCCATTTTGAGATTGGTTGATTTGCTAATGGTAAAGTGTGGAGTCAGAGCCGACCAGCTAGGAGCTAAGCCCGAAGGAGGGATCTGTGAACTGCAGCTGACCTGTGGTGGATGTACCCTTGACCGAGGTGATCCAGAGTTAGGCCCCTTGCAGCTGGATCTGGCCTCTGTGCACCAATTCCCCAACTCCACTGGTGTGGAGTGGATGGTCTCCGGGCATAGCTTCTCCGTGTAGGTGGGGCTTGACCATGGCTGAGTCCTGTTAAATGTAGTTCACCCCCCCCCCCCCCCCCCCAGAGGTTGTTCTCAGTTAAAAAGGAGTTTAGGTAAGGACGGCTGTTTCCTCTCCGCTGTTAGCTAGAAGATGTATCAAGTCCAGGGCTCACAGCAGACTTTGTGACAATCACTCTCTCCCCCCTTTATTCTGCCCTTCCTTTCCCCTGCCCTTCCTTTCCCCCCTCCCCCAGTGGCTCCCTACCCCCCACCCCTCGCCAAAATTCTTACAGAGTAGAGGACAGGGTGCTGATTAAAGACCCAATCCACCACATCCTTGGCCTCTCAGAGACTTGACTAAGGGCCCCGAGGAAGGAGAGTCCACACCCAGCTGACCGCACAACAGGCGTTCATTATGGAGCTATTTTAACAAACGTGTGCATGTTCCTTCCAACCAAAGAAATGGATGTGCAATAGAAACCTGCCTGAAGATGGGCACAGTTGCCTCCTTTTCTGCGGCAGCTTGCAAGTCCGAGAGCAGAGGGAACGGTGTGCTGGGCTTCCAGAGGGGCCTTACCGTCAGTCTGTTTTTAGTCTAGATAGATGATATTGTTTATAAATTCCCAAGGAATTGTTAACTCGGTGACACTTAATGGATTCTTTTGGAAATTCCAAGGTGCTCCAGTTCTTTGCCTTTCTATGAACCGTGCCTTTGACTGAGTATCTGTCCCATCGCGGTGGCTCCTCCTGACCTGTCGGGGACCATCATCCTGTGGGAGGCAGAGCCACGTGTGGGTTATGCTCCACAAGCTCCCAAGACAATCGGATCTTCTAAGCTATTAGGAAGAGTTGGAAAAAAAACAAAAAACAAAAACAAAACCCAGTAGAACTAGCTATAAAATATGAATGGCACATCTTGTTTAATTTTGCATGCCATTTCTTTCTAGTGCATCCGTGAGGCTTTAGTGACATTGTCACCCAACCCTCTGCCTTTGTTGTTCAGGGAATGCCTTCGTGGTTTCTGTGCTGGTTTGACTGTGAGACTGGGTTTGTGTCTGCTGTCGCCAGCCAACTACCTGATCTTCTAGTTACTCCTCCGAGTAAGCTTAGAGTTGGTGAGCATTAGTTCTTTAGTTTAAGACCCTGTTAGAACCTAAAAGTAGTAGCTGATGGCTATCTGTGAATTTTTTTTTTTTTTTTTTTTTACTTGAAGTAGAGTGTGTGTGATGCAGGAATCCTCATCTGTAGTCATCCCAACCTCACTCGCTCGCTGTCACGCGCACTACACCTTGTGAAACTTTACTGTATGAAGACCTGCCAGTTCCTGGTTCCGGAAGACAGACTGCTGTTCCCTCCCGAACACTGGTTACTAGAGCAGCGTTTTTAACGCATCCAAGAAGGAAAAGAGCCCCGGAGGCCAAAGATCTTGATTTTTCACCACTGTTCAAACCCTCACGTAAAAGGAAACGGAGCTTTGCTGTAACACTGTTTTCTGTTCAGAATGTGATGGTACAGGACCGGCGTCAGAATGAAGGGCAGAGTGGCAGGGGAGCATCTGAAATCTAGACGTTCAAAGCTATATTTATAATGTTGATGAGTTTAAGTTTTATTTTTATAGGGAAGATTTTTCTCCCCTGAAATTGTGTCTGGAATGGCAAAATTGTTTCTATTATTAAAAATTGAAGTTGTTAGTTGATATTTGTATGTCTTTATTTATGGTAATATTTATATATTCACCGTTTTTTGGATACGCTTTTTTTTTTTTTTTGGAAAAAAACTACTAGAAGTCAATAATGTTTACAAGGGTTTTGTTTGTTTGCTTTGTTTTCTGGGTAGAGGACACAACATTCTTCCAAATACCATTTTTGTTTCTTGTTCTAGCCCCACGTCTGCCTGTCCTGGACATTAAGCTTGTTTTCCTTGTGAACTACATATGCATTGGAAACTGTAGAAAGCCCTGCACACACTAAAGAGTCATTGTGAAGTGGACGTCCTGTGTCTACCAACAACAGCCCGGCAGTCCTTAGAAACCCCAGCCCACCCCTGCAGATTTTTACCTGAAACGGCCACTTCAGCAGCAGCAGCAGGGAGTGTTTGGTTTTCCATTCCTGCAACTGTTTTTACAAATGGAAAGGAGAAGTTTTCTTGGATTTGGTGTGCCCGGCCTCCTCTTGCTCTGTCTCCAAGGCTGCTGACTGTGTTCTCGGCTCTACTGCCCCCTAGAGGCCTTCCTGGAATGAGGGCCAGCGGTGGGAAGGAACTGGCTCTGGATGGGTCACTTTTTTGGGGGGGGGGAGGGGGGAACTTTCCTTCTAAAGGTTATGAACAGGCACTTCAACTCAGTACAGGGGAGGGTTTGGGAATTTCCCCTTAGAGGGAGTACCTTCCTGCCATAGGCTTCTTTACAAAATACATTGTCAGTTGATAAGTTTTTTCCTCCCACTAATTAAATAGTCTGGGGGCTGGAGAGATGACTCATTGGTTAAGTGCCCTGACTGATCATCAGGGAGGATCAGGGTTCAATTCCCAGCACATACTTTCAAGTTGATCTGGTGCCCTCTTCTGGACTCCGTGGGCACTCAGTGCATATGGCGCACAAACATACATGCAGGCAAAATACCCATACACATAAAATAAAAATAATCTCTTAAAAAAAAAAAGACACATTTTCTGGGCAGGGCATGTTGGCAAATACCTTTAATTTTAACACTCAGGAGTCAGAGGCAAGTGGATTTCTCAATTCAAGGCCAGCCTGGTCTACATAGTTCTAGGCCAGCCAAGGCTACAGAGGGAGACATATAACCTGTCTCAAAAGCTGAAATAAAATGATTAAAAACTGTATTTTTCTTTTTTTTTTTAAAGATTTACTTATTTATTATGTATACAGTGTTCTGTCTGCAGATATCTCTGCAGACCAGAAGAAAGCACCAGATCTCATTACAGATGATTGTGAACCACCATGTGGTTGCTGGGAATTGAACTCAGACCCTTTGGAAGAGCAAGCAGTGCTCTTAACCTCTGAGCCATCTCTCTAGCCCAAAAAAACTGTATTTTTCTTAGAAGTATTCAAAATGGCAAGAAAATAACTTTTGTTTTTTGTTTGGTTGGTTTAGTGTGGGGTGTGTGTGTGTGTGTGTGTGTTTGGTTTGGTTTTTTGAGAATAGTGTCAGTCAACAGAACAGTTATTTTCATATGTTACGTCAGAGGAAACTGCACAAATAAGAACCTGCTTTAAATTTCACTCAATGTAAAAGGCCCATACTGTACCAGTCAATGTGCTGTTGAAAAACCACCAGTACAGGGCTGTCCAAAGACATTTGGGGGGTGGGGTAGGGTGCGGGCTGTGGAGATTGGCTCAGAAGTTGGCTCTTGCAGAGGACCCTAGTTTGGTTCCCAGCTCCAGAGGATTCAATGCCCTCCCCTGGCCTCTGGGGGTACTGCATGTACATGCACAAACCCACACATGTAGATGTAACCAACCGTCTTATTAAATAAGAAACACAGAACCAATGCAAAGAAGAAAGCCAAGAGGTCAGAGCTAAGAGCTAAAACCTTACCCTTCCTCCTGCAGTGATCCTACCTCTCCAAAGGAGCCTCTACTTCCTGTGTTAAAGTCTTTATATAGAGTTTCTGTTCTGCCTTCTCATTGGTTGTAAACCCAACCACATGACCGCCTCATCACGGCCTGTCTGTACAGACCTCCAGGTTTTCTATGATTGGTATTGAGATTAAAGGCATGTGTATCCAATGCTGGCTGTATCCCTGAACATACAGAGACTTACCTAGCTCTGTCTACCAAGTGCTGTGATTACAAGCGTACACCACCACTGCCCTGCTTTCCTATGGCTTGCTAATAGCTCTGACCCCCAGGCAACTTTATTTATTAATATACAAATAACATTTTAGTACAAAAGGAAATATCACCATACACACACATAGTTTTTTGTTTGTTTGTTTGAAGACGGTTTCTCTGTAACAATCCTGGCTGTCCTGGAACTCATTTTGTAGACCAGGCTGGCCTTGAACTCACTGAGATCCACCTGCCTCTGCCTCCCGAGTGCTGGGGTTAAAGGTGTGCACCACCACCACTCGGCTTGTTTTTTTTTTTTTTGTTTTTAATTTTATACACATTGGTGTTTTGCCTGCATGTATGTCTGTGCACCATGTGTGTGCCTGATGACGGAGGCCAGAAGAGGGTGTTGGAGTTACAGGCACTTGTGAGCCGCCATGTGGGTGCTGGGAATTGAACACGCGTCCTCTGGAAGAGCTCTTAACCTCTGAGCCATCTTTCCAGCCCCATAGTTTTCTTTAAAAAAAGACATTCAGTAGTGTGTTAACGAAATAACAAAAGACGCCGTACGGTTTAAAATCGGCTCTCAGTTTCACATTTCAGTTTTTTTATTAAAAAGGGTGAGATGTATATAGGGAGGGTTAAATGGTTTATAGCCAAGAAAGAAAAAAAAGCCCTGCTGGAGTCAATTTACATATCTTCATCTCTGTTCCCATCCTCTTCACCCTCCTCCTCCTCCTCTTGATCCCTTCAGCCTTGACGACCGCGATTTTGCTGCGTCAAGTTTTCCTTTGTGCCCCTAGGCAGCAGGATCTTTTTGTATTCTCCGTCAGGCCGATGGCCATCTGGGCCAGTGTTGCTGGGCCACATCCCTCCCGAGGTTTCTCAGCATCACCAGGGTGCAGGCTGGGAGGGTCTCTTGATTTTCAGGTGTCACTGGAAACAGAACAAGCAAGAGACCTCTTGGGCGCATGGAGTCATCTCTCTTCTCTTCTTCGTTTTCCCACTGAGAGACGGGCGCTCTTTCCGTTCAGGACAAGCCTTGTGTGCGTCGGCCAAACCTTCACAGTTCCTCCTTGCTCTGGCGGACTTGATCTTCCGCCCTGTGAGCACTTGGAAAACTCAGTCGACTAAAGCTCCTTGTGCTCCTGTGGGTTTGCACCAAGAATGCATATGGTGCCTAGCGCGGGGATGCACACTTTAATCAGGCACTTGGGAGGCAGAGGCAGGGGGATTACTGTGAATTCCAAGACTGGGGCTACACAGTGACCTTGTCTTTAAAAAAAAATGCCTATGATATTTTTCCTCCTTAGTAAGACAGTTACCTAGTACCCATATATGTGTGTGTGCAAATATATGTGCATGTATGTATATATAGACGTATTATATTGTGCACATACATATTTGTGTTTAATAAGTATGTTCCATGATTCTTGACTCCTCACTCCCTCCCCAAGACAAATGAGGCAAATAGAAACGAGAATTTCTCCTCCCTAAGGCAGGTCATGTAAGCAAATGTGCTCTCTGTCTATCTTAAGTAAGGCTGGGGAGATGGCTCAAAAGTTAAGAGTGTTTATTGCTCTTTCAGAGGAACCGAGTTCAGTTCCCAGCACCCACACCAGGGTGCTCACAACCACCTGTATATAACTCCAGCTTCTGGTTGCTCTCATGCCTCTGGCCTCTGTGGGCACCCACACTCACATGCCCTCTCCCCTCCGCCGCTCCCTGACACTAAGTTAAAAATAAAAACCATTTAGAGAAACAGAAAAGACCTTGGGTTGAGTTCCATCCCCAGCTCTATGTCAAACAAGTACTGCTAATAAAATTAAAAGTAAATTACTTGTCTGAAGTGTAGCTTAAAACTCGGGTTCTCAAGGGTTCCTTGCTTCTTTGCTGTAAGGAAGCTAGGCTGCACAAAGAGCCGGAACAATCTGGAGAGCGTTGCTGGGCTTCCCTATTCGGTCTATTCCATTTCAACATGCTGCCCATGCTCCACTGCATGCTTATGTCCTGAAGACTCCATCCTCACGACCACTCCATCCCATCTGGAGAATGGTGAATGGAGAATGGTCTTGGAGAATGGAGAATGGTCTTGCCCAGTGGATTTGTTCATCTGTATCTTTTGTCATAAGCCAGCACACACAGGTGGGTGTTAACCTGGCTTCCGTGAGCTGCTCTAGTAGAATGAGACTGAGGAAGGGCCAGGGGAACCCAGATTTATAGCCACATAACCTGCGACTTTAAATTAGCATCTAGTATGCAGTGAGTTTTGGGGACTGAGCCCTCGAGTTGTGGATTGGGATTACAAAAAGCCATCTTGTTGCTTCTCAATGCAGGATTCCTGGCTGGTGGGGAGTTCTCTTGTCTTCCAGGCTCATACCACGGATCAGTGTGAGCGTGTGATATGTAAGAGGGGAGGTTGGAGAGATGGCTCAACAGTTGAAGAGCATCGGCTGCTCTTCTAGAGGTCCTGAGTTCAATTCCCAGCAACCATCTATGATGAGATCTGGTGCCCTCTTCTGGTATGCAGGCATACATGCGGGCAGAACACTGTATACATAATAAATAAACCTTAAAAAAATATGTAAGAGGAACAGAATTCTGAGTTGGCGTTTTTTTGTGGTTTTGGTTTTGTGTGTGTGTGTGTTTAGTATGGTTCAGTTAAACTCTGAATTTAGATGGTGTCAGATGATCTTAATTTGATGTTTCTCATCTTACTGAAAGGAGAAGTCTCTGGTACAACCCATGTCAACAAGGTGCTAACCACGTGCCAAGCCTTATTCAAAAAGCCAACCGTATAATGAGCATCTACTCCACACTGAACACTGTAAACATCCCCCTCACAGGTGAGGACACTCATTGTTACTGTGAGGGTGATTGGCAGGCCTGTGACGGCCTGCCTTCTCAGCCCTCTTGTTCTCAAGCTTCAAAAGTGTTCAGTAAACTGCATTTTCAAAGAACCAACACCACGACCCCTCTGATGGGCAGATGGTGAGGGCAGGCTTATGTCGGAGCAGACGGACTTTCTACCCATTTATTGATTGATTGATTGGTGGCTGTTCTTCATTTATGGTTTCATTTAGGGCAAAAGTTCTCAACCTGTGGGTCGTGACCCCCCCTTTTTTTTTTTTGGTTTTTCAAGACAGGGTTTCTCTGTGTAGCTTTGCGCCTTTCCTGGAACTCACTTGGTAGCCCAGGCTGGCCTCGAACTCACAGAGATCCGCCTGCCTCTGCCTCCCGAGTGCTGGAATTAAAGGCGTGCGTGCGCAGTGACCCCCTTGAGGAGGGTCAAATGGCCCTTTCATAGGGGTTGCATATCAGATATCCTGCATAACATATCCGATATTTACCTTACGATTCATAACCGTAGCAAAATTACAGTTATGAAGTAGCAATGAAATAATTTTATAGTTGGGGGTCACCACAACATGAGGAACTGTATTAAGGGGTCATAGTGTTAGGAAGGTTGAGAACCACTGATTTGGGGGATAATACTAAGTTACAGGAAAGAAACTGTCTTGGGTTTTCCTTGAGGGTCTCTTGCCAGGGAGGATTGGTCAGATCAGGAACCAACCCCAGTGTGGCTCTTGTGATCGATCTGATCATTTCTGGAGCTACCAGGGTGGGGAATAAAAGGGTTCAGGAGCAAGTCACAAAAGCCATCCAAACTTGTGAGGGGGGAGGTTGACCCACTCCGCCACCCTCAACACAAGGGTCATCCTCTGCAATGGAACTAAGTATTTAGAGTCTGCTGTGTGCCACTTTCTGATGGGAGCCACGGCTTGCTTTATTCGGTGTTCTAGAAAGAATCTTGGCTTAAGAAGGGTTAACGGGTTGGGAGGCAGGCCAGGTGAAAACCGGAAGGGGCAGAGCAGGGAGTGGCCAGCTAGGGAACTGCTTCCAGGTTGTACTCATCAGTCTTATGAGGCAGGGGTGGGTTTAGGCTTTGGTTTGGTTTCTGGTCCGGTTTCATCTTTTTTTTGTCAAATCACTTCTGGTTGACTCTAGAGTGCCAGAGTCAAGGGGAACAGTATGATTTAAAACACTGATTTCCAAGAAACACTCCTTTGAAGACTTCAAATTGGGTTGCTGTTTCTGTTGTGGTTTTTAGTTTTCGAGACAGGGTTTCTCTCTGTAGCCCTGGCTGTCCTGGAACCCACTCTGAAGACCAGGCTGGCCTGGAACTCACAGAGATCCACTTGCCTCTGAGTGCTGGGATTAAAGGCGTGCAGCACCACCTGCCAACCAGGTTCTGTTTGTGTGAAGGTAGACGTCTTTTGTATCAGTATCGGGATCCTGCCATCTTAACAAGTTCTCAGCTGCGCACGGTGGCGCTGAACCCCAGAAGCTCTGGTCTCCCTGTGTCCCAGGAAGGTGAGTTAAGCGTTCTGAAATGTTGATACACACACAAGGAGTTTCACTTGGTTCTGGAGAGGGAATTATTTTAGCAGCTAAGTTTTAGTTTTTTCAAGACAAGGTTTCTCCGTGTAGCCCTGGCTGTCCTGGAACTCGCTCTGTAGACCAGGCTGGCCTTGAACTCACAGAGATTCACCTGCCTCTGCCTCCCGAGTGCTGGGATTAAAGGCCTGCACCACTGCCACCACCGCCACCACCCCAATGGCCAGTCCAGTGTTTGGTTTTACATTTATTTATTTGTTGAGTGATGAGAGGTGCTGGAATTACGGACAGCTGTGAGCTGCCATGTGGGTGCTGGGATTTGAACCTGGGTCCTTTTTAAGAGCAGTCAGTGCTCTTAGCCACTGAGCCATCTCTCCAGCCCCCACAAAATAAATCATGAAAAAAGAACTAACACAAGGGAGCACACTGGTGATTTATATTTCATTGCCTTTTACCCATTTTGTCCCTCTTCCAGCATTCCTCTTGAAAGCTGGCGTTTCCTTTTCTGTTTCTGTTTTCTTCAATTTTGACTGAGAGAATTTTTGATCCTGGCCCTATGGGGGTTGGCCAGACATGGCTGTGGAGGAGGCAGAACAAAGTGTGTGAGCTAGAGGGAATTTGATCTGGAGAGTGGCCACTGCCAAGTGTCTTGTTTGTATTTTAAAAATTTATGCTTACAGGAGGAAATTGATTGAAACATAGAACGCTCACAACTGTAGGGCGATTGGATGGAAGGCTGATTTACAGCCCTCCCCTGTGTTCCCCACAGAAGCAGTTACAGAGTGAGTTGTTTCCTGACGACCTGGAATCAAGAGTACCCAGAGCAGCAGAGGCCACCATGTTGGCGGAAGTTTCTGTTCCAACAGCAGCCCCCAAATAAACACACTGAGGCTTATATTAATTACAAATGCTCAGCCAATACCTCAGGCTTATTACTAACTAGCTCTTAAAACTTAATTTAACCCATTTCTATCAATCTATGTGTTGCTATGTGTCTCATGGCTTGTTACCTCATTTTGTACATGTCCTGCTCCTCTACGTCTGGCTGGCGACTCTTCTGACTCTGCCCTTCTTCTTTCCAGAATTCTCCTAGTCTGGCTCTCCCACCTAATCTCTCCTCTCCAGCTATAGGTCAGTGAGCTCTTCATTAACCAATGAGAGTAACACATATTCACAGTGTACAAAGATTGTTCCACAGCACCACTGGGCTGTCATATCAGGATGACGCAGAGTGATCCAGACCATAGGCCAGAGCTGGAGGCTTTGACCTTTGTTTCTTGCCAGTGTTTCCATGCCCATAAACTCCCACCCCCTCCCTAAGCAGGGCATGGAGGCTTACATCTGTCATCCTAGCACTCCTGAAGCGGAGGCAGAAGCTGTTTGGCTTCAAGGCTAGCCTGGGCCCCACAGAGAGGTCCTGTCTCCATAGCTCTCAGAAATAACCACCCACAACAAAAACAAATTCCCTCAGTTGGTGACATTATCTTCAGCTCCCTTTGCACCTCTCCTAGCTGGGGACACCAGGTGTGGTGGGGAAGACTTCCTAGACACGTGTGACAACAGCCATGTGGGCACCTTGGAGACATAAGAGTCGCCTGCTCCCCAGGCACACCCAGTTGCAGCTTGCTGTCTGTCCTGCTGCAGCGTGTGTCCGGGGCTGAGCTCTGGGCAGGGCTTTTTGGGCACTGCTGGGCGGATAAAGGGGGCCAGCATCAAAGGGGGCCTGGAGCTTCTCCCTTCTCATTTTGTGTAGAGGACTCACCGTGGCACCGTGGGCTTCTTTCTTTGTGGAAGCATCTTGGGACAGTACAGAAGGTGGCGATTGGCTGGCTGCCTCGAGAGGGGACTCTCATTAGCCATTGTCACTCATTCCAGATCCCTAGCGTCACACTGACTGAAGACATAGCGTGGGAGAAGCTGCTGATGGGGAGGTGGGAGGCAAGGACACAAAGCCGCCCAAGTCTTAGGAGCATAAGCAGAATAGAATCAACATGTGTGTGAGCTGCTTTCCCAGGGTTCAGAGGAGGCCGGGGTGGGGTGGGGGTGGGGGTAGGGGAGTGCTAACAGGTGTCTGACAGTCTAAGCTGCACAGAAACACACTGGAGATTTGGGTTGACTGATGAGCTGCCAGCCAGGGAAGCCCATTAAAATACTTTCCAACATGTGCTGAGTCCATTTAGCATCTGTCCCAGAGAGACACACGGACTCTTTTTAGTAACAATAGGTGGGGGCTGGTGTTCATTTATATTCTTGGGTATGTCATAGACATAAACTTGGTGGAGGTGGTGCTGGGGATTAAACCTAGGGTTTGGTGCACAGTGGGCGGCGCTACCACCGAGAAACATCGGCAGCCCTTGGTTTCCTGAGACAAGGACTCGTCATGTATCTCAGGCTGCTGCAGAATGCTCTAGCTGTTTGGTTTTGAACTTGCAATCCTCCTGCTTCCTGGGAGATAAGAACTGAGGAGGAAGGACCACACGCTGGTTAAGCCCTAATGCTGGGATTACAGGTGTGGCTCGCTGTACCTGGACGACGTATTTCTGTCCCCTTTGGAGACGCGTTGAATCTTTCCCACTGGCCAACTCTGCTCTGTTCCAGATAACCTGTAATTAAATAAGCTTTGGCAAAAAGGAGGGACACACCCTACAGACCACAGAAAGAGTGGAGTTCAACAGAAAAAATGGATTTCGGGCAGGGGCTGTAGCTCAGCGGTAGAGCAGGCTTAGGATGTTTTAGGGTTCAATTCTAGCAACACCTCTGTCTTCGTTGGAGGTCTCTGTTGCTGTGATGAACACCAGGCCCAAAAGCAGCTTTGGGAGGAAAGGGTTATTTCACCTTACAGCTTGTAGTCCATCCTCCTGCTCCAGGCAGGAACCTGTGGGCAGGAGCTGATGCAGAGGCCATAGGGTGCTGCTCACTGGCTTTCTCCTCCTGGCTTGCTCAGCCTGCTTTCTTAACCATTCAGGACCACCCATCTAGGGTTGACACCACTGGCATTTTTATACACCCAGGACTACCTGTACAGGGGTGGTACCACCCGTAGTGACCTGGGCTCTCACACATCTATCAAGAATGTACCACAGGCGCACCCACAGTTCAATCTAGTGGGGGAATCTTCTCCAATGAGGTTCCTTTTCCCCAAATGGCTCTAGCTTGTGTCAAGTCTAGAACTATTCAACACTGTTCCAACCCCACCTCTATTCTAACCCAAACCCCCACCCCTACCCCCCCAAAAAAAGGATGGACTTAAAGGTCCATTTTTTTTTTTGTTTGAGACAGAGTTTTGCTATGGCCTAGAACTCACTGTGCAGTCCAGCCTAACCTAGAATCCACAGCAATCATCTCAGTCTCACAGGTGTTGGGGTTACAGGTGTGACACCACCATTCTCAACTTTAATCTCGGATCTTTGAAACTCTGATTTTTTTAAATCTATATTTTACTAATTAGCTTTGTGAGCCTTGATAAATGAAGCTGAAGGGGGAAATCTGTCCAGTGAATCTTATTGTTGTTTTGAGACAGGGACAGACCATGCTGGGATTAAAGGTGTACATTCCCACTCCTGGCCCATGAGGTTTTGTATTTTCGAGACAGTGTTTCTCTGGGTGGCCCTGGCTGTCCTAGGACTTGCAGGCTGACCTCAGACTCACAGAGATCAGCCTGCCCTTGCCTCCTGAGTGCTGGGATTAAAGGCCATCTCTCCAGAACTTTGGTGGTTGTTGCAAAGGGTCTTGCTATGTAGCCAACACTGGTCTTGGCCAAGTCATCCTGAGTATTGGTACTGGAGCTGTGTACTGCCACACCTGGTCCCACTTCTTAACCTAGTCTAATTACAGCCGTTCCCAAAGCCTCCAGGAGAGTTCAGTACAGGGTTTCCAAACGTGGGTCCTATGAATTCTGTGGTTTATGGATCCGACTTCATTGCATGCATATGGACAGCCCTTGAGACCCACTGCAGGGAGAAAGGAAGGGCCACAGAGACCTCTGCAGGGAATCTGGCTCCAAGGGACAGGTACCACGTCAGTGGGACCAGGTGAGATGTTAGGTCTTCCCTCAGGAGAGCCTGTGCTGACCGCTGTTGGCATGCCGGTGAGATAGAGCCAAGTCTCCTGTTTCCTAGAGTGGGATTTGCATGTCTTCCTTTTTTTTTTTTTTTTTTTCTGGGTAGTTTGTGATCACATTGAACCTTTAGTTTCTAGTTAGGACTAGGTATCGCTCAAGAGCCTGATCTAAACATTGCCGCTGATATTACCTTTC
>CABHPH010143912.1:0-86464 GCA_902168325.1 Peromyscus nudipes | reverse complement strand
CTCTCTCTACATGCCCGTATTCACATATGAAGGTGCATATCACACGCACTCAAAGTAAAGGAGACATTGTTTTCCGTGTTCTTCCTCTGCGACCTCTGTGACGCTCACATGTTTAGATGCTCTGCTGAATGAATCTGAGTGGAGGCCATAAACTGTGGGACGCGGGGGTGGGGTGGGGTGTAGGGTATGGGCAACAAGGTTGTAGTGAAATGCAGGACAGAGAGGTTACTTGTATCAGGATTGGAGGTGACTAAGGGATATGACTTTTTTTTTTTTTAAACGGAAGCTGAGTAAGAGGTGCTGGGGTCACTGGGCCTGATGTGAGGGTAGAAGAGGCTGGAGGGTGGGGACCTAGAGAGTGAGTCAGAGCCACTGCTGCCATCTACATTCTGGCTGGTGGCTGGGAGGACAGGGTGGGAGGTGGGAAAGGAAGGGAAGTTGAGGGTCCCTCCCCCTCTGCCTACTGTGATAAAGACAAGGCCAAAGAAGAGGGTGCTTTGCCAAGGTGATGGTGGTGCCTGGACAGAGTGAGGTCATCGCCTTTGGGTGAGACTGGATTCCTAACCGGAGGGAGGCAGGAAACAGCAGGGAGCTGACGCTGTACCAGGACCGGGAAGGGAGGAGGGTAGGACTGGAGGCTCCTGGCTGGCACTGGGGTGCATAAGCTGGCTGCACCTGCAATGCCACACTGAGAAGAGAGAGTGGTAGACACTTGTCAGGTGGGAATTGTGAGAGGGGCTACTGCAGAGCTGGGGCCCCCGGGACTGTGGCTCGAAGGGTACTTTCCCCACAGTGAAGACTGGGTGACCATTTCCCACTCAGACAGTTTTCTTCTCTGAGCAGTGGGCATTTGGACCCCATAGTTTCAGCCACCTGACTATACGAGCCCAGTCCTCTACTTCCTTCAACACCCCTCTCAGGTCAGAGCGGCTTCTAGCCGTGTGAGCCACGGGCTCATGAAAATGTGTGTGGAATCCAGAATTTGTCTTGTGCCCTCAGTTCTGTGACTTTTCCTTACTCAGAGAATGGACCTCTCTGGGGCCAGCACACTGAGGACAAGTGATGACAGGCAGAGCCTCGCTGAGGAGCTGCCAAGCTGCCAAGCTCTTGAGCACTGGCAGCTTCTGTCCTTGTCCCTCTGCTGTTGGGCCTTCATGCAGCCAGTCTTCCTTCAGAAATCTTAAAAATGTCTGTCGTTTCACTCTTCCACACAAGCTGGAGGACTATGTATCTAATTTCCATGAGAAAGCCCACTGGAACTTTTCTCAGAACTTCGAAACCCATAGACCGATTTAGGGGAGCTGTTGTAATACTGAGGTTTGCTTTTATAAACACCAGGACTGCCCCCCCCCCACCCCAACCCCCAGTTTGTTTGGGTCCTTCTGCGTAGTTCAACAGAACTTTACAATTCCTGAATCTGAACCTCAGCCCTTTTCAGATTCTGCCCCCCTTCTGTGTTACATAGTTCTTGTCACTATTAAAAATATATCTTTTCTTTTTTGTTTTTTTTTTCTTTTTTTACTTTTGAGATTATGATACTGGGGTTGGGGATTTAGCTCAGTGGTAGAGCGCTTGCCTAGCAAGCGCAAGGCCCTGGGTTCAATCCTCAGCTCAAAAAAAAAAAAAGAGAGAGAGAGATTATGATACAATTACATCATTTCTCCCTTCCCTTTATACCCACTCCAAATACTCCCCTTGCTCTCATTCAGATTCATGTCCTCTCTTTCATGAACTGTCACATGTATACAATGTTTCTAAATGTAACCTGCTCAGTCCGTCTGTATTACGTTACTTGTATGTATGTTTTCAGGGCTGACCATTTGGTATTGGGTCACCAATCGGTGTGCTCTTCCCTGGGAAGGACCATTTATTCCACTCTCAGCATTATATATTAAAACCTTAGTTATCTAGTTCTTTGTGCAGGGCCGAGGCTTCCTGGGTCTTCCCCGTCCACATTGGTGTATCTGTTGTTGTCCTTGCTCAGCTCACATTTTAGTGGTCATGTTGGTGAGACTTTGTGGGTATAGCTTCTGATGTTATTAGGGGATGTTATTAATCTCACAGCAGACTCCCAGATCCTCTGGCTCTTACAGTATTTCCACTCCCTCTTCTGCAACATCCCCTGAGCCTTAGGTGGATGTATCCATTGGGACTGGGCTCAGCAACTCTGCATTTTGATTGGTTGTGGTTTTTCTGTAGTGGTCTCTATCTGTTGTAAAGAGAAATTTCTTTGAAGAGGGGTGAGGACTGCTCACTTATCTGTTGGTATAAAGACAAGTGTTTAGAACGTAGTTAGGGATTATGCTGGTTTAGTAAATTGGTGGTTGTAGGCTGTCCTTCAAGATCCATGAATTCATGGGTAGTGACGCTGGCTAGGTTTCCAGTACTAGGCTTGATTGACCTCTGGCTGAGTGGGTCTTAAGTCCCATTAGAGAGCCGTTGGTTACCACCAAGGTGTGTGTACCACTACTGCATCCTTATGGTTGCCATGCCTGCCGTTGCTGTGGTTCACAGGCATCGTAGCTGGGTAGGACTGTTGGTTGGCTCCCTCCTTTGGAAGCTCACACAGTGCCTTCTGGTTCCATGAGAACCAGTCCTCAGGGAGGGAGGCTTTCAGATCAGTTCCAGCCTAGAAGTTTCTGGGCCTCGTGTCTGAAATGTGTGGTGTCTTCAGCAATAGAGACTTACCGCCCACCTCTGTGGGGAGCAACCAGGGGCAGTACCAATAGCCTGTGATGTTTCTGGAGTCTGCTGGACAACTGTGACCAACAACTCAAAAAAGGGCTTCTCGTGCCTGGTTTGGGGTTTTTTGTTAGATGGTCTTTGGCTCTTGAAGGGAGCATTATCAGCCCAGAAGAGGAGATTTCACTTAAACTATATATGTATATTTATACACAGAATTATGTGTATTATAGGCTTTTTCTTTTAGATACATAGTCAATGGTGTGATTCCTTAGGAATCATACTTTCCCCCAGTACTAGGAATTGAACTTAGGGCCTCACACATGCTGAGCCAGCCAAGAACTGAACCACTGACCTCTACCTACTCCCCCCTTTGTCTTTGGGTCATTTTTGAGACAACACCTCTCACTGATTTTCCACGTAAGCCTCAAATGTGGATCTTTCCACCTCAGCCTCCCAAGTAGCTGGGGCTACAGCCACCAGACCCAGTTCGCAGATGACATCTTTTAAAAGTTGAATTTCTAACCATTGCCACCCCTTAGACACCAAGTTTGCTTTTCTGTGTCAGTCTTGCAATGAACAACTGACCAGGCCGGAGACATTTCTAACAACTTCCCCACGGTTTTTGTGCCTATGCAGGATTATCGACAAATAATAGATTTTTCCCTTCTTCTGAAAAATTAGCATAAAGAACACCAGGCTTCATTATGGCATTTTGAAATGCAATTCATTTTAGGGACTCCTCCCCTCCCCTCCCCATCCCCCTGCCCCCCCCACCTCAGCAGTCTCCTTCCTGCCTTCAAGTCATGTGTTATGGTACCCATCCCCTTCCTCAACACCTCTTTCCCTCTTCCCATGGTTCCCTTTCTAGTTTCGTAGCCTATACACCACCCCACACCCACATATATACACATATGTAAACATTAAAAGCAAGGCTCCACATATGACAGCCAACTTTCTATACTTATCTTTTTGAATTTTATTTTAAAGTGACTGGGTTTCTCACTGATTTTTAATAAAAGTGATGGCAATGAGCGAGCATATGCTTATTGTTTTATTTATTTATTTATTTATTTTACCTGACTCCAAATGGCATATTTTTAAATTTCACATCAGGATGGCCTGACTTGAGAAGATTCCAGATTTCTCAAAGGGGGCCTAGGATTTCCCAAGTGCTGGACCTCTTCAGAACATTTCCTACAGGCCTCCTTTATGTCTTACACATTGTATTAGGACAACTTCAAGCACATATAAAGTAGAGATTTGAATGATGGCGCCCTCTCAAAATCCATATGAAATTCAATCCCTTTGTAGCTGGGTTTTCCTGCCTGGTCCACAGTCAGGATAAATTTCTTTCACCCGCCAGTCCCACAGCCGCTCAGACCCAACCAAGTAAACACAGAGACTTATATTGCTTATAAACTGTAAGGCCGTGGCAGGCTTCTTGCTAACTGTTCTTATATCTTAAATTAATCCATTTCTATAAATCTATACCTTGCCGCATGGCTCGTGGTTTACCGGTGTCTTCACATGCTGCTTGTCATGGCGGCGGCTGGCAGTGTCTCTCTCTCTCTCAGCCTTTCTGTTCCCAGAATTCTCTTCTCTGTTAGTCCCGCCTATACTTCCTGCCTGGCCACTGGCCAATCAGTGTTTTATTTATTGACCAATCAGAGCAATTTGACATACACACCACCCCACAGCAAATCCTCAAACACAATATTGTTAAGAGGTGGGATTCTGGAGGGGAGACTAGATCTTGTGTCTCCATCTACATAGGATTAGTGTCTTTTTTGTTTGTTTGTTTTTTGTTTTTTGTTTTTCGAGACAGGGTTTCTCTGTGTAGCTTTGCGCCTGTCCTGGAACTCGCTTTGTAGACCAGGCTGGCCTTGAACTCACAGAGATCCGCCTGGCTCTGCCTCCTGAGTGCTGGAATTAAAGGTGTGTGCCACCACTGCCTAGCTAGGATTAGTGACTTTTAAAAGGACTTGCAGGAAGTAGCAGGAATCTTCTGAGTCAGGCTGCCTTCATGAGAAATTCATTTATGTATTAGTAGATTTTATTCCTTCCCACTTTCATACGTGTATATTGTGTATTTTGGTCTGTCGTCCCATCTAACCTCACCCATTTCCCTCCTCCCCCAAGAGTACCCCTTACCTCCAAACCTCTTTCTCCCATCTATAAGTTTTGGCTTTAATTGAGTTTTATCCGAGCCACCTATGTGGTGGTGTTGAGTTTGAACTGACCATCAGAGAGCCTGGTGAGCTCAGCAGGGTCTACACAGTCGGATACCATGCCCCTCCCTCCCCTCAAATCTGTTGGTTGTCCAAAGATCACCAGTGTATGGTAGGGCCCCATGTCTCCTTACACCTTCGTATCTGACTATTAGAAGAGCCTGGATTCTGCGGACCCATTTCTAGTATGCACAGCGGCTTTGAATTTATGGGGCCCAAGGCATGTCCATCTCCTGCCTGGAAGGTAGCGTTTCACAGTGTCTTTCCTGTGTCCTGCAGCCCTTGCATTCTTTTCACCCCCTCTTCCACAATGTTTCCAAAGACACGCGATGGTGGTATCCTCAGCCGTCCTTTATGCTCGCTGCTCGTGCAGCCACGGGTCTTTGCCTTTATCTCTGTTCACCATAAGGAGAGGCCTCTATGTGTAAAGCTGAGAGTAGTAGCCTCTGTGGATATAAACATAGATATCTGGTGCTGTGTCCATTCAATTATGTAGCCATCTTAGATCTACCCCCTAGACTCACTGACTGGGAACTGAGTGGGGAACATTTTATGTCTACATCATGTGAGGGTTTTTTTTTTTCCATGTGTTTCCAACCCTATGCTGTAGTCTAAGTAGGGGGTCACTGTGCTGTAAAGTCTCTAAAGAGGTTGTCCCCTTGGTGCCGTGTGAGTAGTCATAACATTTGGGAGAAGAGTTGTCACTGACTACTGAAGTGTAAAATGTGCTACCTTTGGCCTCAGCAGCTCCCCCAGGAACTTATGTGCGATGCCCTCAGGGCATGTATGGGTACTTGAATAGTAAGTATGCACAGGCACAAGTGGACTTACAGAGAGACAGACAAGCTGGGATGTTCACAGTGCTCTGGAACACCTACCAGAAACCTAGAGAAGGGTGGGTGGGTCATGATTTCACATTTGGCTGCTTTGTAGGCATCACAAACATAGTGTGATCCAAGGCAGTTGATGTGGAAACCTTCTTCACTGAGAGGTAATAAAAGGAAGTGGAAAAGATTAGAATTAGCAAAGGCGTGGTAGTGGAGTCTCTAACAATTATATGGTTTTCCTATACGTGCATACGCATAAGCATATGTGAGTTTATTGAAACAGGGAAGAGCTTGAGAAAATGTGCCACGTAGATTATATTGACAAAATGAGGTGGGAGGTGGGAGCAGGGAGGTTAGAGGGAGGGACAGATAGAAGCTTCCCACCAAAAGCAAAAGCCCTTTTAGAAAAAGACTGTATTGCCCACAGATACTGAAGTTTGATGTTCTATCTGTGTAAATAGTCTGTGTACACAGATGGATATGACGATGGTCACCAGCACATCAGCTGTGGGTCCTGCAGGGCTGGAGTGCCTGTGGATTTTCTTTCTTTTTTTGGGGGGGGGGCAGGGCTAGGATTGAATCAAGGACACTAAGCATGAAACACAAACACTCAGCCACTAAGTCCCAGCCCCAGCCAGACTTCCCAATGTTAAAACATGGCTATCATTCTTACATGAAAAGAATTTTCATAATTACTTATTAGGAAAAAAAACCACAAAAATAAACACATGCAGGGGGAGTTCATGAGGTGCTTGGCCCAGCATGTCCTACATCTTTGATGGGAATAATGGGCAGGTAGGAAGCTGATGAGGTGGCCAGGCTGGCAGGCTCAGCACCTTTGGGCAGGACGCAGGAATGTTCAGAATGCTGGGGCAAATAAGTACAGTGTGCATGCAGTTACCAGGACTGAACCAAAACCCTTCCCAGCTCTGTTTCCAATCATTTAGGAACGAGGGTGACTAGATGAGTCTGGGGTTGTGTGGCTTTCATTAAGTGGTCACTTCTGGCTTAGAAAGAGGGACAAAGCTCTTCTGAACAAATAAAGACAAATCACTCTTCTAGGACAATGGCTCCCAGGCTCCATTTAGCCATGGGCTAGGGCTCTGCACCCCAGCCTCTCTAGAGATTAGCTGTTGTATGTAGCTCTCACAAGGTGAAGCTGCTGCTGCATCGCTGAGGCTCTCAAGGTATTCCAATTTTTTCTTAAATCTCATTTTCTTTAGATGATGATCTTTTAGTGTTGAAGGCAACCAGTGAGAACTTAAAAAAACTTAAGGATCTTTTAATCCAGTTGACCAAAGAAAATGCTAGTTTATTTATTTCCTCATCAATGGGCTCAATGGAATAAAGAAAAATAATTAGTCATTTTGAGGTGTTGTTACTTAGTAGAAATACAAAACCAGAGAGGCTGTCAATGCCCCTGTGATGAGTAGTGTGCAGGATTATCTTCCAGGCAATTTTCCACGTAAATACATTAGTGAAGGACCTGCTCAGCTTTGTGCAAGATCGCATTTGGTGTCCTCAACAAAACTACTGACTAAACACTTGAAATACATCTAGACTCCACTGATACCCAAGCAAGCAGTTCTGAGACATTAAATATACTCTGAAGATGCCTAAGGAGTAGATCTGGACTCACACAGGTGTTCTAGGGAAGAACCCATGTTCTCTCCTTAGGATGCGGTGTTTAATGCAACTAACAACAGGCTTTGACTTACGCTTATCTTAGTCTACATACTGTAGACTTTAAGGAGAGTGGGTGCTATGGAATTCAGAAGGCCTCCCTTCCAGCCCTGTTCAGTCCTCAAATGTCAACAACAACAACAAAAACAAACCACCACAACAACAACAAACCAACCAATAACAAGAAGAAAGAGCCTGTCTTGTGAGCAAGATCTAGAAAGAAACCACAGCAGAAAGTGCAGCCATTAGGTGTGTCTTGCCCCTCTGAGTTTCTGATCAACTTGGCCCTGTTTCCACACCAGCTCTCACCTGAAGTCTCTCACAGTCAGAATCTCCACATGGGCTCACGCATACAGTGTCTCACAGCCCTGGCTGAGGAGAGTGTGGTGTCTCTGTGTGGCTCGCGTCATAGAGCACCTCTCAGCTCTGGCACGGCCACGCTTTCCTTCCTTGCTTTATTTGTGCATATTCATGTCCACCCTCGGAATTAAGTAGCATATTCCACGAGGAGTAGCCCAGGTCAGTCTGTGAGCTCCAGATAAAGTCTACAGAGCCATGCAGAGCTAAAAATCCATCTGGTCCTGGGTCCCAGAAGGCCCGGAGGATCCCCAGTTTGGGCAACAGCCTTCATTGCTCACTACTGCTCTTTGAAGCTCAGGGTGAACTACTTGGAATTGTAATGTGAACCAGTTTTCAGTCAAGAAAACCACTTCCTTCTTACCTACTCATTACAAGCAGAGTCCAATATTCCTTCTGAGACTGGAATATGCAGAGAAGGAAGTGAGAGTTACCTGTCCTCCCAGGGTGGCCAGTGTCTCCATGGCATACCCCCAGTCTTAGAAAACTGTAACATGTCGCTACAGAATCCACTGAGAAAGGCCAGGTCACAGTCATAAAGAAAACACTGAGGGTGGCATTAAGATGAAATTAGAGAGAAAAGAGGCAGAAGTCAATACAGAGAAGAAACAATGGAGATATCTGTGTGTCAGTACAGTGTGCATGGAAGCACGAGTATGTGCACAAGTATGAGGGTGCCTGTGGTGGTATTGTGTTCCCCAAAATATTGTGCACCCTAATAAACTTATCTGGGGTCAGAGAACAGGACAGCCCACTAGATACAGAGGCTAGAAAATGATGGCACTCACACCTTTAATCCTAGCATTCCAGAGGCAGAAATCCCTCTGGATTTCTGTGAGTTCAAGGCCACATTGGAAACAGTCAGGCATGGTGACTCACGCCTTTAATCCCAGAAAACAAGCCTTTAATCCCAAGAAGTGATGGCAGAAAGCAGAAAGGTATATAAGGCGTGAAGACCAGAAACTAGAAGCTTTTGGCTGGTTAAGCATTCAGGCTTTTGAGAAGCAGTTCAGCTGAGATTCATCCTGGATGAGGACTCAGAGGTTTCCAGTCTGAGGAAACAGGATCAGCTGAGGAACTGGCGAGGTGAGGTAGCTGTGGCTTGTTCTGCTTCTCTGATCTTCCAGCATTCACCCCAATAACTGGCTTCAGGATTGATTTAATTAATAAGACCTTTTAAGATTCCTGCTACATCTGGCGCCCAATGTTCGTGGTATGATTTCACGAAAAAGCGGCTTGCCTGTGGCCTTTCAGGCCCCTCCTCAGACCTGAGCTACCCTCAGTCAATTGTGGTGGCACACTGGTTGGATTCACTGAAGGAGGCAGAGGCAGGAGGATCCCGAGTTTGAGGCCGGCCTAGGAGGCTTGCTAAGGAGAAGCTTCAGTGGCAAACAGTGGCAGTGGGACCATGGAGGCAGCGGCTGCTACTCCGAGTTGCTGGCTCCTTTTCATCGTGTTGGTGACTGCGTTGATGCTGCTACCTGGGACAAAGGGTTTACCGCTGCTTGTTCAGAGAAGAATTGCCAGGACCATCGTGTTACAAGAAAGCATCGACAAAGGTCAGTTTGGAAAAGTTTGGCAAGACAAATGATAGGGAGAAACTGCTGTGAAGATTTTCTCTTCTAGGGAAGAACATTCATAGTTCCAAGAGACAGACATTTATCAGACTGTGATTGCTCCAAACCACAGAAGAGGAAAAAAAAATGTCTGCAGGGAACCATGACCACGCCTAACAGCAAATTCGAAATCTTCAAAAAGATGACAGGATCCTACAACGATGATTCCACATGGACTATGGTAAAGCCATTAAGCTGATTAACACCACGGAAAGATCAACCTTGGACTACAAACTACTCAGGACAGTTTTGAGATGGTTAGCTGAAATGATCCAGCCTGACAGACTACTTGAACAAGGACTTGAAACAAGCCCTGCACTTTCTCATTATGCAGCCACTGAACAAATGATACAGGACTTGACAATTAACTCAAAGAATTTCTTTTCAGGATTCCCTAAAGATGTCTTCACCCCCAGAAAGCAGGAAGTAATTATAAGAAAATGACGCCCACATTCCCAAAAGGTGGAGTGGATGTTTTTCAGTCGTTTAATGAATTATGGATATTGTCATTGTTTATGATGGTTAGTTACAAGTTGTTAATTGTTAATGGTCAGAAAAAAGGCTGAACAAGGAGATTAGATTGAGAGTTTTTGTTTGAAAAAGAAAAAAGAATATAGGTATGAGGTAGATCATTGAGTCTACTCTGAGAAAAAAGATAAAGAAATAATAAGATAAAGTAGTAGATAATTGAATCTACTCTAAAAAGAAAAAGGGGAAGATATAAAAATGACAAAAGGTAGATTATTGAATCTATTATGAAAAGAAAAAAGAGAATATGGATATAAGATAAAAAATTGAATCTACTTTTAAAAAGGAACTACTTGTTTTACATAGGATAAGTAATGAAAATTTTTTGTCTGAATTTGTCAAATGTTACTGGACTGGACATTGTTAATATATATAATGGAGTTTTTTGTCTGAATCTGCCAAATGTTAATGGACTAGACATCATTAATGTAATTCTTGACTGTATATATTGTATATACTTATTGGATATAGTTTTCTTGTATTAGTTATAAGCTTTTTTTAATTTTAGACAAAAAAGGGGAAATGTGGTATTGTGTTCCCCAAAATATTGTGCACCCTAATAAACTTATCTGGGATCAGAGAACAGGACAGCCACTAGATACAGAGGCTAGAAAATGGTGGCACTTATGCCTTTAATCCTAGCATTCCGGAGGCAGAAATCTCTCTGGATCTCTGTGAGTTCAAGGCCACATTGGAAACAGTCAGGCATGGTGACTCACGCCTCTAATCCCAGGAAGTGATGGCAGAAAGCAGAAAGGTATATAAGGCGTGAGGACCAGGAACTAGAAGCTTTTGGCTGGTTAAGCATTCAGGCTTTTGAGAAGCAGTTCAGCTAAGATTCATCCTGGATGAGGACTCAGAGGCTTCCAGTCTGAGGAAACAGGATCAGCTGAGGAACTGGCAAGGTGAGGTAGCTGTGGCTTGTTCTGCCTCTCTGATCTTTCAGCGTTCACCCCAAAGCTGGCTTCAGGTTTGATTTAATTAATAAGACCTTCTGAGAGTCCTGCTACAGAGGCCTGTGTGTATTCTGTCAGACAGGCTACGTGAACATGCCTGAACACACTGTATGTATTTTCCTGAAGGCAGACTGTATCCGGTTCTCTCCTGGAGAGAATGGCATCGTCACCCTGACTGACAGGCCTGGCTAACAGGGTATTCGCTGCGTGTGGGCTGTGAATGCCTGCAGTGTCCACGTCCCTCCAGCTTTGCACTACCTTGTGAATCGTGGGATTCGCATTGGCAGTCTGTGCTCAGTCTGGGCTTGGCCTCACGACAGTGCAGTATATGGATAAAAGCCTGACTTATCGGAGGTTATGGAAATAAATGTTCTGTGTCTGATAATAAAAACTAATCTGCAGAACTGAGTTCCGGTTTGCCTTTTATGAAATACTTTGCCTTCCTCTGCTTAACAACATGGGGAGGTAGCTTAGCCAAGCAGGAAGCTGGACTACTAATGTGACCCTGAGGACCATAGGGAGGCACATGGGCTTTTAAAGGGATCTGAGATGGGTGATCTGATGTGTTACAGAGACTTAGCTCTCTTTTGCAAGGTGACATTAGCCTGACCAGGCTGACCAGTGGATTCTGGAAGATTCTGTAACCACAGCCTGAGACAATGTCTATCTAGTCTCTCAGCCAGTAAACTCCAGAGTGAAGGCCTAGTTATTCATGAGCATACATACACGGGCTGTTTAGCCATTCCAAGCACTGAGATGGGCTCTGTGACTCCTAGTCATGTGAGCTGCCTTGATCCGAAGAGGTGGCTTGGAGCAAAAGAAAGTCAGCTTGATTGCAGAGTGTCACAGGTACCCCCAAAACCACTCAAGAGGTAGAGAGAGAACACCAGTAAGGTTTAAGGAAAGCTTTATGGATTAGCAGAAGCGATGAAGAGCAATACTGAAGAAGGTTCTGAACACATAGGAGCTTAAGACTATTGCCTGGTTGGGAACTCATAGCTGTTAGTGTGTGGGTGTATGTGCATCCAGATCTGTGTTCTGTGAGAAAGCATCTTTTGTAGGTGGTGGCACAGAGTAAGGCTACTGCAAGACCAGAACTGTTTTCCACCTGCTACTCCTGTTCAGGGCTTATCCTGTCATAGCTGCTTGACACATGTGCAACATGTGTGCTCAATGATTTCACCATCAGTGACACTCTGGAATTCTGTCCGGATGACACACTTCTGAAAACACTGACTTGGGTAAGGTCACTTCCTTGATCTGCTACTGGTACCCTATCCATGGTGAAGAGGTGTTTACTCACATCTTCCTAGGAAAAGCCACACAACAGAGGCCCATGGACAGTGGTCTCTGTCTTGAGAAATCAGTGCTTCCTCTCAGGGGTGGGTTAATCATTGTGGGGGCTCAGCCTCTGTTTTTTTGCTTTCCTGCATGCACCCACTAAACAAACAGGTCTTCTGTTTCTGACTTGCTATGAAGGGCATGAGGCCCTTACCAGGTAGGGCCACCCTGTAGCAGACTTACCGTTCTCCAGAACTGTGAGTCAAAATAAACATTTAATCTTTATAAATTATACAAACTTGGTGTCCTATAATAACAACAGAAAATGGGCTAGGACAAGCCCATCACTGCAGGGTGTGGAGGTGAGAGCAAAGCCAGTCTTCGGTAGTGAGCTAAATCCACTATTCTCTGGAAGAGGATGAGCATGAGATTTTTAAATTTGCAAGTTTGGCCTTGGGAACTAAACACTGAATGAATAAGAAGCAACCTTCTTTGTCTTTACTGTTGGAATTCCCCACTTACCCAGTAAGGGGAATGCCAAGAAAATGACTGACTTTTGAAATTTTATACAAGATTCACAAAAGAAACTATTTTGATACAAAGTCCAGCTAGAATATCACAATATGTGGGTAAGCCTGAAACTGTGTCCCTCTTCAGAGAACCCAGCATGGATTCAGTGAAACATTTATTTATCAGCTCCTCTTTTACAACTTTTCTATCAGAGTTGGTAACTGATTTAAAAACTTCATCCTAGCACACTAGACCCTGTGTTTGGATGAGTTTATGACATTCCATTTCATAGACTCAAATAAGTTTCTACCTGAATCATAAAAGCAGATGCCGCTTGCCAGTGGGAAATATACTATATTTAAAGAGGGAGTTAGGTGCTCTTGCCTGACAGGCTTCGAACTGCACTTGCCTGCCAGATAGTCAGAGACAAGTCTTCCTCAACTCCACATGCCAACTCGATGATCACTTCATGCCTGTGTTTTGGGGGTCAAGGTGGAAGAGGAGTTGTTCTTGACACACAACACCGGAACCTCCTATGGACTTGGGGATTTGTGTGCTTCGAGCATGAGTGTGTGCAGAGCTTGTCTGGGCTCGCACTCCCTCCTACATTCGGATAGCTGCATTCACACGTGAGGCTGTGCTTTCGTTATGATTGGCCCAGGCAGGGGAAGAACTGGGTGAGAAAGCCCCGAATACATGGCCTGTCTTTCCTCCCAACCAAGGCAGATACTCAAAAGGAACTTCTAATTTCATGGGTCACTCGTTTTCTAGTGAAGATTTTCTACTGCAGTATCAAATTTATAGTCTTGTTAAAGACTCCTTTTCCTGGGAACTGTCATTCATTATCAAAGAGGAAGGGGAGCAATGCCTGTCCAGGCTTGGGCAGCACCTAGAAGTGCAGGGACAGTCAGTCATTAACAGTGTCAAGGCAGCCATCTGTGTGTTGGGCCCTGTGTGGGTCCAATTCTGCTCAGCCAAGCAAACCCAGAAGACGTGGGGGTTGAGCCCAGTGAGGGAGTGAAGTTGCCCCCTTTTCAGTGGATGGTTCATGGCAGACTCGTCTACAGCTCGGGATGGTATAGTGAAACTGACTCTTTCAGCCCCTGGTGGTTATGAAAACAGCATTTTGAGTTGAGACACAGAATCTACCACTTGCCAGTTGTGCGCTCTTGGTTGAGTTATGATAAAATAGAGGTTCTATTGTTTCCTCCTGGAAGTCTGACCCAAGATTAAATTGGTAAATTTACCACAAAGTGCTCAGGGAACACCTGGCAAGAGATAAGCCGATGAAAGAGGCACATGACATATTTACACAGCTACCTCTACCAAGTACGGAGGAACTGCGTGGAGGGACGTCTCTGAGGCTTAGGATCCCCAGATCTTTCACAGGTCTCCAGAACGTGGGGCTGTGTGGACAGACACAGGGAAGGCTGACACTCAGCCCCACAGCTCTGCTTCAGACATTCCAGAATCACTCCAGGAGAGCCTTGTCAAGCAGAGTGGCTCAGTTGCTCCCGTTTGCAGGTAAGAAAACTGAGGCGCAGCCAGCACAGGTCTAGTGAGCTTGTACAGTCCTAGTGAGGTTGTACAGGCCTAGTGAGGTTGTACAGTCCTAGTGAGCTTGTACAGTCCTAGTGAGCTTGTACAGTCCTAGTGAGCTTGTACAGTCCTAGCAGTGAGGAAAGTGGGTCTTGGGGGAGATGCAGAAGCCCGGGGAAAGAGCTCAGCAGGCTTCGGTTCCACTCAGAGCCATAGACAGACCCAGGAGCAGGATGGTGACTCGACTTCCATGGCACAACCTCATCCTGGTCCTCACCTTGCAGGACGGTGGGGCTCCTCAGGGACAGTAATGAAACATGGAAGCTGGAGAGGAAGGGATGGGGCCCAGGAAGTTTATTTTGCAGCTAATTTTCACAAGCTTGTTTAATCTATCACTCAGGTCATTTGTCAAGCTTCTCCGCTGTGGCTCATTCCCAGCAACAGCAGCCTGGGAAGGAGGAAGAGAATCCTTTCCAGAGGCTCAGTGGGGAGGAAGTGGTGTTGACACGAGCCTGAAGTGCAAGGGCCCCCGGGTCAGCTCCCAGGACACGCGGGCGTTCACCCACAGCACAGCTCAGGAGGTCCGGAAATTAGTCGCATCCGTGGTGGTAGCTCTTCTGCCCAGATGGCCACGATGCTGAGCCTGGCGCCCCAGAAAGAGGTTCGGCCAACTGTGGCAGCCCCATTGGTTTTGGTTAGTTAATACGGGGCTAGGAAGTAGTTTAGCCAACATTTTGGACCTTGAGTCATTCTGTTAGTTGAAAAAGTCTCTTCAGGTTTGAAAGGCTCTCTCATTTAATTTCTCTGAAAAATGTCAGGATCTATTTTCCTGGGCTTGAAGAAAAGTTAGAACCTCTATTGCCACTTAAGGTCCACATCATGTTTTATGCACAAACCACGGCAGCAGCAGCCTGACTAGAAGTATTACATTTCTCTCTGTGCAAGCACAGAATGCTTGCAAGACAACTCATGTTCAGACCTCTTGTTCCAAGCCTGATGGCTGTAGATGCCTTGCTCACACCTGATTCTATAAGTCTTTTTTTTTAAATCTACTTATTGCTATCGAAAGCCTCCATAGTAGCTCCAACAGAAACAATTCTCTTCCCCTTTATACACACACTGCAATACTCTTTATGTAATTTGTTCATTAGGGTTTCTGGTGTCTCCATTATATGTGGTTCATAGTAGTTACTCACATAATTACAACAGGTATATTCCAGCTGAGATATGTCTAAGAATACACGTAACATACAGAGGCGTCATTACTGCCACCATTGCCACCATCATCCCCATCCCTGTCACCACCACCATGCACACCACCATCCCCCTCCCCATTCCCATCACTATTAACGTCATCATCATCATTTCCATCACCATCACATCATACCTATTGCAACCTACGTTCTTATCACCATCATTACGTCATCACTATCACTGCCATCCCCATTATCAACATCACTGTGACTGTCATCAAAGTTAGCAACTTTGAGCATTAATATTAGGTTCTATATTAACCACATTTCATGTACTATTTTATTTCATCTCTCTGAAGCTCTAGAAAATAGCAAAAATCTTACTTATTTTTTCCATTTCATGCTCAGTGTGTAAGAATAGAAGGTCAGCTATGTGTGGTGGCACATGCCTTTAATCCCAGCACCCAGGAAACAGAGACAAATGAGTTCAAGGCCAGCCTGGTTTACACAGCCAAGTATTACAGACTATATAGTAACACCCAGTCTTTAAAGAAAAAGAAAAGGAAAAAGAAAAACAAAACAAAAAAACAGGTTGGCGAGGCGAGGCGGTTCAGTGATTAAGAGAACTGCTTTTTCAGAGGACCCACATGTTCTCCGCACCCACAGCCTTCTGCAGCTCCTGCAGTTCCCATTTCAGACTTCTCAGTGCTGTTCTGGTTCCGGGGCGCTACACACATGCGGTGCACAGACATGCCTACAGGCGAAAACACTAACGCAAACAAAATAAAAATTTAAATCTGTTAAAGCGAATGGAGGGTCAGTAATGAGGATGGGTGGACTACAGCGAAGATACATGCTCAACAGTGACTATGAATGGTCAGCAGTGAGGACGGGGGGTCGGCACTGAGAATGGATGGCCTTCTGTGAGAACGCATGGTCAACAGGACGGATGGATGCTCAACAGTGAGGGTGGAGGTCTGTTGTGACTGATGGAAGTCAGCAATGAGGGCTGGAGGTATAAAGTGAGGACACCTTGGGTGAGGCCTTAGATGCTGCTGTGAGGTCACAAGAAGGTAATAACATCAAGGTCTTCTTACCCTAGTCACATTTTGATCCTACCAGGTCTTTAATGTCAAGGGTTTTCATCCATTGAGGCATTTCCACACAATAATTGGTACATGGGTAGAGGAAATTTAATCGTGTAACTCACATTCCAGATGGGTCTTCCACAGTTGGTTAATCCTTTCTGGAAATGCTCTCACAGACGCCCCAGAGGCACTTATTAGTCACGTAGTCTTCTCTCAGTACAATCAACGTGACAGTCAAAATTAATCATCACAAGGTGTGTGGCTTCAAGCACCAGTGACTAATTGAATCAGGCATTTGTCTTTAATAGTACTATAATAATACTTCTTGTCATACCAACAAGACTTCCCTGACCCGCTTGAAGCGGGGGGATGACCTCTGAGATCACCTGATGTCCCATACTCGGGCTCTGGTCTGTTACAGATTGTGTATGAATCGTCTCCTAGAGTCACGTGCTGAAAGCTTGGTCTCCAGATGATAGATCATGAAAACCAACTTCATCAATGGATTGATACATTGATGAGTTCATTGTGAATGGAGGATGTGGGGTCTGGTTAGAGGAAGTGGGTCATTCCACACCCTCCCCAGCTATGCCTCCTGGGGTGGTCATAAGGCAACTTTCTTTTCAGGAATGTTTCCTACCCGTGTGTCTCCAATGGGCTGCCAGTCTCTGTGCTCACTTCACTGGATTTTGTGGCCAATGCCTGCTGTGAGGAATAGGACTCAGCATCCTTGGATATTCAACTGGGACTGAGGTCAGCCCTTCCTCCTCACTGATACTTCTGAAGCGACCATGCACACAGCTGGCCTCTCCCAGTTCCCTACCTTCGACTGGAAACTGCCCCCTTCAGCTCCGCCCAGACCAGTTCGGCTGTCCCTCACCTCCAGGAGCAGTGTGCTGTGTGTTTTAGGCTCACACTGATCTCTATCCTCACCCAGATACAGGATCAGTTAGTTACCCCTGAGAACCTGTGGCACCGAGAGGACCATGTCCCTGGACATCAGTGCCAGGGCTGCGCCTGTGAGTATGCTGTACACAGGGACCTGGGAGGCCCCGCTTCTGGCAATGAGCAACAGAAAGCACTTTGCTTTCAGCTCGGTTTATATTGTTTACGTTTCCACTGCAACTCTGCTGCCCTTTGTTAGAAATAATTTCAATAGGAAATCTTTCCACCACTCCCTCCCTTTTGAGACACCAGCTTCTGGGCATCATGCTGCGCTGCCACTCCTGATTTCTCCTGAGGACATATGTTCAGATGGAGAATGTCCCCTGGCCTATTTATGGGGAGATCAGATGTAGGGACCCTCCCTACATTATCTTTGGTTTTTTGTTTGTTTGTTTGTTTGTTTGTTTGTTTTTCCTCAGACCTTCATAGCACAGGTACCTCACAATACACTAAGGAAGAAGGGCCTCAGGACCCTCTTGGAGTGGCTCCGTCACTTCACTTCAAGGTTTGACCCGAGGTCTGGACTGCTTCAGGCCAGCTCTTTCCAGTGTGTGCAACAAAGTCCTTCCGTTTTCTCAATGCTCCCCGAGGACCTGCTCACTGTCTGAGCAGCTGTGTGTGGACTGGCCCAATTCAAGCTCAGAGCAGGACATCTGACAGTGGCAAACCAAGCAGAAGACCCGTCTATTCACAGGAGCACTTAAACAATTACTTTGTTACAGTTTGGATCTCACAAGTTCCCCAGAAGCCGTATGTTGAAGATTTGGTCCCCATCTGATAGCATTGGAACTTTTGAGAAGCAGGACCTGGTGGGTGGAAGGTCACTGGGGACGACATGCTCTTGAAGGGGATCTTGTGGTTCCAGCCCTTTTGTCCTTGGCTTCCTAGCTGCCATGAGTTAGGCAGCTGTGCTCTTTCATGCACTCCCGGTCCTTCCTCTTCCCAGGCCCCCAAACAACAGAGCCAACTAAGCACGGACCAAGACTTCGAAATTATGAAACAAAATATTCTTGTCCTCTTCCACAGTTTCTTTTCTTAAGTACTTTTTTTCAGAGCAGAATAAAAATGGTCAATACAGGGTAGAAATGTCACAACACAGAGAAGGGATGCCCATGTCGTCCTAGACATTTTCTCCTTGACTTTTGGAGATTTCCTGTTTTGTAATTATTCATCAACTCAGGATTATTATTTTTTAACAACCTTGTGTGAGACATTGGAAAGATTCTTAGGAGCCAAAGAAAGACACACTGTCTTGGGCTTTTATTGCTGTGAATAGACACCATGACCGCAGCAGCTCTTATAAAGGAAAGCATTCAGTTGGGGCTGGCTTACAGTTCAGAGGTTCAGTCCCTTGTCAGGATGGCAAGAAGCATGGCAGCAGGCAGGCAGACATCGTGCTGGAGAGGAGCTGAGAGTTCTACATCTGGATCTGCAGGCAGCAGGCAGAGAGAGCAACACTGGACCTGGCTTCAGCTTCTGAAACCTCAAAACCTGTCCCTGTGACACACTTCCTGGAACAATGTCACACCTACTTCCAACAAGACCATACCTCCAATAATGCCACGCCCTATGAGTCTATGGGGGCCATTTTCATTCAAACCAACACAGACACAGACACAGACACACACACACACACATATATATGTATGTATATATATATATATATATATATATAGAGAGAGAGAGAGAGAGAGAGAGAGAGAGAGAGAGCGCCACATGTCCAACATAAACAATTTCTCTAAAATGCTCAGTATTTTTTGGAATGAATATGTTTCTAAAATAATGTTCTATTCATTCTGAGTAGATATCTGGGCTTTCCATTTCCTTTGGGTTTATTAGCTCTATTAGTTTGAGGCAGACTTGTCTCTGAATTAAGGCTCATTTGTAGGACTGTGGAGACAGCACAGCTGTGACAGAATCAAGGACAACGCATCATCCTGCCCAAGGTCACCACAAATGTTTACAGCACCAAATGCTAATGTCCATTTGCTCTCATGGGACCTGTGTTTGATTTCCTTGAGTGCTTTATCTCAGGTTCTGTCCAGAAATAAAGATCCTATGTCCTCCCTCCTGCCTCCCAATCGATATCCTATATTTGGGTGTGAAAGACGGCCGATCAGCTAGGGACACAGACACACTCACATAGGTCTGGACGGGGACACATACACAGCCTAGAGTAGTCAAAGGCAGCAAAAAACACCAACGTGGAGAAACATTCTCCCTAGGATCGTGACTGATGTGGGTCATGTGTTCCCTGCTTAGCCTGAGGAACATTCTGAAGGTACACTTTGGTTTATGCTCTAGTCTGAATTGTATCCCCTAAACTCCTGTGCTGGAATCCTCAACCCCAAGGTGATGATGTTTGGAGGCAGAACTTTGAGAGGTGATGGATTCATGAGGTGGGCCCCAGGATGAGATTAGAGTCCCCACAAAAAGACACTCAAGAGAGCTTGTATTGTTCCTACCACAGGTGGACACAGAGAGAGGGTGCCATCTATAACTCACAGAGGTGTTCTCCCCAGAACCCAACCATAGATGTCCTTGTCTGTTGCTCAAGTGCTTTGTTATGCTGGTGAGGCTGGGACTGTAAAAATCTGGGTCACCCCACCTCCCTGGAAGAAGTACAAGAACCCGAGAGACATTGGGAAGGTTGTACCTGTGTGCTGTGCTTTCTGACCTTTCCCCGTGCTCTCCTTTAGGAAACACATGGTTTGGATTTATATCTGCCCTGTGTGGACACTGGCAGCTTCATGTGGCTTCCTCAGCCCCCACAAGGTGGGCAGTGCTGCAGAGGGAACCAGGAGTCAACTCTGGACGCTAATAGCAAGAGAGTCACTGCTACCATGGGAAAGGACAATGACAAGGCCAGGAAGGGGCATTTCCTTTGGCCCCATCTGGCAATCAGGCCTGGCCATGCAGCACAAAGTCTGAGGGTCCTGGGGTGTTTGTCTTGGCAGGCATTTTTATGGCCATTGCTGTTATTCATGGCCATGGTTATTCTTTCCTGAAGCCTGCGGTTGCCTCATGATGCCACGGCACCGTTGTGATATACAGCCATGACAATGGCACTCTAGGTGGAGGGGAAATCTCATTTCCTGGCTAGAGGACCATCCCTGGGGGAATGCTGGCCACCTCACCATGGCCTTTGGAAAAGACTTTCCTAATCACGGTGGGGACAGTCCTGCTGGAGCGTGGCCTTGCACGAGCACTGCAGACCTCAGGAACAACTGAATTCAGATGCACTGGGTATGGCATGGTCACCTCCTAGTGCAGTGACAATGAAAGTCTATGTCTTGTTTCTGAACACCGGAAACAACACCGTGGAGTCAACGTCCTCCCCATTTCCTGAGACCTGATGGACACAAACATAAGCTTATCCTTCAAACGTCCTGAGCTGGCACAGACCTCTCAGGAGAAATCCTTTGGAAGTTTTTTTTTTTTTCTCTGAACATGTGAAGTGCTGGAAATGCCAAGGACAGGAGGAATGGTCCCTTTCTCCAAACTCAGCTGGGATGAAAATATCCAAGTTGCTAAAATATCCCAAAACAGCTTCATTGCTGCTTTCTCCTAACCATGTCTGGGTGTTTATTAGTAGCAGTAGAACCACGCTGACTTCAAAGCTGCTGAGGTGAATCTACCTCCAGCGAAGGAGGCACATGACTCTAAGCAGGTCATTTTATCTGGTCGAGAGATGTCTCCTTCTCTATTCTGCAGCCTCAAAGCCAGGACCAGCTGCTCTGGCTGAACTAAGGAGACAAATTTACCAAGCATGGTGGCTATGGAGAGCTTGTTATTTGAAAAGGAAGGACAGAATGTGAGAATATTCAGCTGGCCGGACTGGACTAGTCTTAGACAATTATTAACCCAGCCAATAATCATAGACCTCCCCAAGACTTGACTTACAGGCATTGGGATGGAGTGCACCCCTGTGTGAAAGCCTTGTGTACAGGTCCATCGCTTGTTGGCTTTTACCATCATGACAACGCTTTCTACTCTCAGTCAGTGCTGGCCCTGGGACAAGACAGTCCATAAATGTGGGACTTCAGCTGCAAACACCAGTGGGTATGTATTGTCTTGTATTTCATTCACATCTTTTCTGGACCCCAGAGAAACCAGCACTTTGCCTGTAACTTTGCTCAACAGCTGGGCCCCAGATGTATCCAGAGGAGAACAGGGCCAAACATAAAGTACCCCCATTTGGCTTCTAAGAGAACCCCAGAAATCCTACAGAAACAAGGTATCTGTGTCTAGCTCAAGCAAGCCCCCCAAGGTTAGGAGAGGAGAGTGTAGAACCACACAGAACAGAGGTTTGTAGCAGGGAGAATGAGCTCAACTGGAGGTGGACACCTGCATTTCTCAGACGGAAAGACAGGAATCCCCATTGCTAAGACTGGCCTTTCCTCACCCAAACTCAAAGATGTGTCTTATTTGTTAGAATTCCCTGCCACTGGTTCCATCACTGCTTAGAAAATTATCTGCCCGGAAGTTCCCTCATCTCTGTCAGCCTTCATAGTGGCTATCCTGGTGGATTCTTCCTGAGCATCAGTAAGACCATATCTGCAGTTGTCCACCTGGATGCTGAGTATGTCCCTAATCCATATGAGCTTTTGTAATGAGTGTGAACAGGAAGCTTGTATTCAGTAAACTTGTCTCTTCCAAGACCCCCCACTGGCTCTATCCAAATACATCTCAGTCAGCCCCCGCAGTGAGCATCATCACTCTGTGATTGGGCAGATGAGGAGGCATAGCTTAAGTCACTGCACATCTGGACAATTGACCTTGTACAATGGGGAAAACTGGGGTTGGAGTAAATTGGCTTTCCAAAGCCCCACCAAAATCATGTGGCTGGTCTCACCCAGGGTGTGGTTGCCCATCTTGCACACAGGGGGATGGCAAGACTGGGCCCTACCATCTCCTGTGAGGTCTGAATGGGGTTGCCTCCCCGACTAGATGAGACTTCTCCTAGGCTGCCTTCTCAAAGAATAAGACTTTGATAATATACAGAGAAGTCTACGCTTGTGAAGAGCTGATGCAGTGACCAAGTTTGTGCCATGTAGGACTGTTAGTGGTGAGGGTAGTTCCCAGGTCCAGCCTGCAACTGAGGAGAAACGGGAGGGGAGGGCATTTCTGTGGTTAGCAGTGGCTGTCCTCACAAATGCTTCAAGTGTTGGCAGTCAAGGCCGCTGAAGGCACAGTTGGGTGCCTTATATAGATTCAGAGACTCAAAAGCATGGGCAAGCTCAAGAACAGCAAAAGCCACCCAGTGGGAGGGCAGCTGCTAGGGTTGATGAACAACACGGAGCTCAGACAGTCCTGTGGCGTGCCTCCCGGGACACAAACTTTCCTCTGGAATGAGTCTGTATTGATTACTTTCCTATTGGCAAAGGGGAGATACCTGTCCAAAGCGACATAAGTAAGGGTTTATTCTGGCCCACAGTTCAAGTGGACAGTCTGTCATGTGAGGAAGGCATGGCAGCAGAGTATGAGGCAGCTGGCCACATCACATCACAGTCGGGAAGCAGAGAGGGATGCTGGCACTCAGCTTCACTTCTCCACCCACACTCAGTGTGCGTCTTCCCACCTCAACTGAACCAATCTAGAAACTTCCTTCTAGACATGCTCAAAGGAAAAACTTCACCATGGCAAGAGGACACATCTCTTCCTGGGAATTAATGTCTTAGGCCCCTTGTTCTGCACAGTTTCACCAACTCCAGCTGAGATGACAGATACAAGCCACTGTCCCCAGCTCTTGTCTGTACCAGGATGTCACCAGGTCTCAAAGAGTCCAGCAGTGTGTGACCTGGAGGACGTCCCTGGGAGCTCCATGTCCTGTGTCTTTTGGCCTTCCCTTGGCTGGCTACAGGGAAACCTTTGTTCTGGCTTAGTGGGAGCAAGTTCTATTTTAATTATATTCTAGTGAAGAAGCAGTCAATGGAGGTTCAGGGACTCTACTATTTTGAGATTAGATGGTTAGATCTAGTATGTTCTAAATTCTGACTAATGGAATGGCATTGCCCTCTGCTTATCTTGAAGGATGTGTCATAAACGTTGCACTAGACTTTAAGTAAGGACAGCTGGAAGGCCAGCGCTACTCTGGACAATACTTCAGTGGAGATGCAGTGCTGGCTGCTTCTGTGCACAGCAAGCCTTCTCTCATCTGTAGCAGGAATCTTAAAGAGTCTTATTAATAAGAACAAACTTGAGGCCAGTTGTTGGGGTGAATGCTGAAAGATCAGAGAGGCAGAACAAGCCACAGCCTCACCTCGCCAGTTCCTCAGCTGATCCTGTTTCCTCAGACTGGAAGCCTCTGAGTCCTCATCCAGAATGAATCTCAGCTGAACTGCTGCTAGAAAGCCTGAAAGCTTAACCAGCCACATGCTTCTAGTTTCTGGTTCTCATGCCTTATATATCTTTCTGCTTCCTGCCATCACTCCCTGGGATTAAAGACATGAGTCACCATGCCTGGCTGTTTCCAATGTGGCCTTGAACTCGCAGAGATCCAGAGGGATTTCTGTCTCTGGAATGCTAGGATTAAAGGTGTGAGTGTCACCATTTTCTAGCCTTTGTATCTAGTGACTGTTCTGTCTCTGATCCCAGATAAGTTTATTAGGGTGCACAATATTTTGGGGAACACAATACCACCACATTTCCCCTTATTTTGTCTAAAATTTAAAAAAGCTTATAACTAATACAAGAAAAACTATATCCAATAAGTATATACAATATATACAGTCAAAAATTACATTAACAATGTCTAGTCCATTAACATTTGACAGATTCAGACAAAAAACTCCATTAAAATGTAACAATGTCCAGTCCAGTAACATTTGATAAACTCAAAAAAATTTCATTACTTATCCTATTTAAAACAAGTAGTTCCTTTTTAAAAGTAGATTCCATAATCTCCCTTTTTATCTTATCATATCCATATTCTCTCTTTTTTCTTTTCGTAATAGATTCAATAATCTACCCTTTGTCATTTTTATATTGTCCCCTTTTTCTTTTTAGTGTAGATTCAATTATCCACCCATTTATCTTATTAATCTTTTTTCTCAGAGTAGATTCAGTGATCTACCTCATATCTATATTCTCTTTTTCCTTTTCCTTTTTCTTTTTTTTAACCAAAAACTCTGAATCTAATCTCCTTGTTCAGCTTTTTTCCTAACCATTAACAATTAACAACTTGTAACCAACCATTGTAAACAATGACAATTATCCATAAGTCATTGAACGACCAAAAAACTACCCACCTCACCTCTTGGGAATGTGGGCGTAGTTTTCTTAAAATTACTTCCTGCTTTCTGGGGGTGAAGACATCTTTAGGGAATCCTGAAAAGAAAATTTTTGGGTTAATTGTTAAGTCCTGTATCATTTGTCCAGTTGCTGCATAATGAGAAAGTGCAGGGCTTGTTTCAAGTCTTTGTTCAAGTAGTCTGTCAGGCTGAATCATCTCAGCTAGCTATCTCAAAATAGTCCTGACCAGTTTGTAGTCCAAAGCCGATCTTTCCTTGGTGTTAATCAACTTAATGGCTTTATCGTAGACCATGTGGAATCGTCATTGTGGGGTCCCATCATCTTTTTGAAGATTTCAAATTTGCTGTTAGGCGTGGTCATGGTTCCCTGAAGACTTTTTTTTTTTTTTTTTTTTTTTTGTGCCTCCTCTGTGGTTCGGAGCAATCACAGTCTGATAAATGTCTGTCTCTTGGAACCATGAACATTCTTCCCTAGAAGAGAAAATCTTCGCAGCAATTTCTCCCCACCATTTGTCTTGCCAAACTTTTCCAAACTGACCTTTGCTGATGCTTTCTTGTAACACGCTGGTCCAGGAAATTCTTCTCTGAACAAGCAGCAGTAAACTCTTCATCCCAGATAGCAGCATCACTGCAGTCACCAACATGAGAAGGAGCCAGCAACTTGGAGCAGCAGCCACTGCCTTCATGGTCCCACCACCCTTTGCCACTGGGTCCCCACCGAAGCTTCTCCTTAGCAAGCCTCCTAGGCTGGCCTCAAACTCGGGATCTTCCTGCCTCTCCCTCCTTCATTCAGCAAATTCAACCAGTGTGCTTCACCACAACTGGCTGAGGGTAGCTCGGGTCTGAGCAGGGGTCCACAAGGCCACAGGCAAGCAGCTTTTTTGTGAATTCATACCATGAACACTGGGCGCCAGATGTAGCATGAATCTTTAAGTCTTATTAATAAGAACAAACCTGAGTTGGTTTGCTCATCCAGCTTCATCATGTCATTGTCACTGGGACTCCTTGGCCCTGGGTTCCATAGAACCCTGAGGCCTGTGCTGAAGGTCTAATCTACATGCCCTGTCTGTGCCAATGGGGGACAGCCATGTTGCTGAGGACCAGGGGACTCTGAGGCCCCAGACTGAGGACCCACTGGCGCTGGGGATGCTACCAGGAGACTCACAGTGGCTTTGCCACTGATATTTGGGCCTGAAGGTCCCCTCTTGACAATCCTGGGAAAGACTAGGGAGGGATATCATTGGGGAGATAGAGGAGTCTCAGGGGATAGAGCAGGGGATTGTGACTGAGAAGGTCCAGCATATCTTTGTCAGTAAAGCCAGAGGCATTAGGAGGGACCATCCGAGAGTGTCCACAAAGCATATCAGGGACATAAAGGGCTGCTCACAGTGGGCTAAGACGGTTAGCATCAGAGGTCGGCTGTTGCTCATAGGCCTTGTGCTGTGTTTGGATGACATTCAAGAGCCCTGGAAAGCCATGTACAGATATCCAGCTTGAGGGTCCCCAGGTGGAGTGAATAAATAGAAGCATGTGCAAAGGGCACAGTATAGGGAAACAGAGGCAGTCTTGGCAGCAGGTAATATTTGTCCTGGGCTCTGTGAATCCGATGTGGCCAGAGTATCTAGCTCCTCTGCTAAGCCTCACAAAAATACTAGCTATTGTGGATGTTCTCTTTGTAACTAATAGCATCGGTAGTGACCTTGTCTCCAAGCAAGGCCATGTGCTACTGCATTGGGGTTTCACTCTACCGAAGCCCTAACATAGGTATGAAGTTGGTGAATAGCAGACCCCAGCTGGCACCCAGGTGCCCATAAGGTCTCCAACAGCTGCACTCAAGACCCCCCAGGTCCACTAGGACCACAGCTGCTCTAGTCTCACCTCCCTCCTGGGACCCAATTGCTGTATTCTGCAGTTCTCAACTCTGCTCTGTCTCTGTGGAGAGGTGAACCTTCCCGGCTCCTGGAAGTCTGCACAGGACCCCATAGATGCCTTTTCCAGGCTCGCCACCCGATTTGTTTTCTCAGAGGAAGCTGGTAGCAGTATGGGCCTGACCTTGCAGCCCCTGCTCCTGTAAAGTAATCCCAGCATTGCGGGAAGTCAGCAAATCACAGCCTGTGATGACAAGAGGGCCTCATGAGATCATCACCCTGCTTGATGGGGGAACTGGGTCCCCAGTCTGCCAGCACGGAGTGATTTATGGCCTCAATGGCCAGCATGGGGCCGGGGGCATGATTGTTGGCTGTCCTGTGACGAGCAGGAGGGCAGTGGAGAGAAAGTCAGGCCTTTTCTGCTCTGCTCTACAGGAAAGGTCTGGCTGCGGGACAAGCAAACCCCAGCACAGAAGGGTTCTCATCCCACAGCTCCTGGGTTTCCAGAGCACCTAACCCTTTATCAACTCTGAAGCCAGAAGGGAAGTGGGGCCATCGGCATGAAAGCATTGTGGAGACCCTTCCCAGCAACAGAGAAGAGGGGATTCAGAATTGGGAGACTGATGAGCTTCCTAGAAGGTGAGGTGAAAAGCAACATTTGTCACATAGATTTTCTTTTTACCCCCTCCAAAGAAAATGAAAATGCTTTATAAACAATAAAACAATAAGCAAATATGGTATAACAAAAATATAAAAATAGCATTAAGAAAACAACCACATTCACAAAAGCATCAACAAGAAGAAAACATGTAGAAGACAATTTTAACAAAAGAAATATAATATATATATTCAGAAAGTTAGAGTATTCCTAACAAAATGAAAGCCAATCTACGGAAAGGGATTCCATCTACATGGCCTGAGACATGGTGGTTAAGACAGAAGTTCATCAAATTGAGCTGCAATACCCATGAAAATACCAACAACACTTTTATAGAAATTGATTGATAAGGTATGGTGGTTTGAGTGTAATTGGCCCCCATAATCTCATAGGGAGGGGCACTATTAGGAGGTATGGTTTTGTTGGAGTGGGTATGGCCTTGTTGGAGGAAGTGTGTCACTGTGGGGGCAAGCTGTGAGGATTCCTACGCTCAAGACACCCCTCAGTGTCCCAGTCGATTTCCTGTTGCCTACAAGATGTAGGACTCTCAGCTATTCCTCCAGCAACACACCTGCCTGCACACTGCCATGCCCCTGCATGATGATAATGGACTGAACCTCTGAAATTGTGAGTCCCAATTAAATGTTTTACTTTATAAGAGTTGCTGTGGTCATGGTGTCTCTTCACAGCAATAGAAACCCTAACTAAGACATAAGGCAATCTTTAAAATTGTGTGGAAATGAAAACAACCTAGCCCCCAAACAAATCTTTAAAAGGACACAGTGAGGGGACACACCACCCGAGGTCAAAACTCACTGTAAGGCAGCTGTAATGAAGACACTGGTATTGCTGAGAAGATGGACAGACAGACATGCACGAACTCCAACGTTCTTGTCAATTGATTTCAGATGGTGATACCCATGCAATTAGACAGAGAATGATAAAATGATAAAAAATTAGAGCAGAAATCAATTAGATCAAAAAGGGAGACCAGTAAAGTCAACACAAGGAACAAAATGGCAGTATCACCTAATCAGTCAGGGATAATTGGGTTCACAAAAGGAAAAAACATACTAAGACTCTTACATCATACATAAAGACCAGCTGTTAGGCGTTGAAGGGCGAAACGTCAGAGCTAAAGCACAAAACAGCGAGAAGAATAATTTATGACCTTGGGTTAGGTCAAATTTTTTTAAAGTAAGTTATATAAGTTATATAATTTAACTTACTTTTCTATTTTATTTATTTATTTATTTAGGTTTTTCAAGACAGGGTTTCTCTGTGTAGCTTTGCGCCTCTCCTGGAACTCACTTGGTAGCCCAGGCTAGCCTCGAACTCACAGAGATCCACCTGGCTCTGCCTCCTGAGTACTGGGATTAAAGGCATCCACCACCACCACCGCCCGGCTTTTTTTTTTTTTTTTAATTTTAACGAAGCACGGTTTACCAATATTTTGTTTCAGGAATTACCTGTAGTTCTTTGTGTGGTTGGGGCCTCCTGGTTTTTCTGTGCCATATTAGCGTGTCTATTATTGTTGTCCTTGTTCATGTTTAAACAGTCACATTGCTGAGAATGTAGCTTGTATTGTTCCCAGGAGACTCAGTCTCACAGCAAACTCCCTGGTCCTCTGACTCTTACAGTGTGTCCACCCCCTCTTCAGCAATGACCTCTGAGCTAAGGTGCAACACTTGTTTGACAGATCCATCCGTTGGGCCTGGGCCCCACAACTCTGCATTTTGGCTGTTCGTGGTTTTCTGTAATGGTCTCCCTCTGTCCAAAGAGAAATTTCCTTGATGAGTGAGACTGCATTTCTCTGTGGGTAGAAAGACAAATATTTAGAAGAGAGTTGGAGATTATGCTGGTTTAGCAAAGTAGTGGTTGTAGGTTCTCCAAGATTCCTGACTGCACTGGTCCTGGGTAGTGAAGTTGGCTAGGTTTCCGGTACTAGGCTCGATTTCCTCTTGTTGAGTAGGTCTTAAGTCCAGTTAAAGAGCTGTTGGTTACCACCAAGGTATGCTGGCTACTTCTGAACCTTTAGGGTTATTGTGCTGGGCTGGTCATTGTTGGAGTCCATAGGCATCGTAGCTGGGTAGGAATGTTGGTTGCCTCCCTCCTTTGGAAGCTTGCATGATTCCTTCTGGTATGATAGCCAATCCTCAGGGAGGAAGCTTTCAGGTCAGTTTGAGCTCAGGGGTCTCTGGGCCCTGTGTTTGAAGTGTGTGGTGTTTTCAGCAACAGGGACTTAATTTCTACCTCTGAGGGGCAACCAAGGGCAATAGCAATAGCCTGTGATGTTTTCAGAGTCTCTTGGAGTCAAAAGAGGTCTTCTCACACCTGGCGTTGGGATTTCTGTTGTATGGTCTTTGACTTCTGTATTTATCTTACTCTCCCTCCCCAATTGGAACCCCACTTTCCCCATTTCCCCCATCAGTTGACTTGTATCCTGCTATTCTCCACTCTGCTGCACACACACACACACACACACACACACACACACCACGACGATGGTGCCTTTTTACTGTCCCACGTTTTTACAGTTACCCCAGGATGTATCCTTACTGAAGATTTGGAGCTAGGAGCCTCAGATGAGAGGAAACATGAGACATTTCTCTCTTTGGTGTGGGTTACTTCATTGAGTATGATCTTTTCCAGTTCTGTCCACCCACCTTCTAATTTCGTTTCATTTTCCTTACAGCTGAATAGTATTCCACATTGTCGATGGACCACATTTTCCTTTTCCGTTTGTCAGTTGAAGGACGTTCAGGTTGTTCCATTTCGTAGCTATTGTGAATAGAGCAGTACACAGCTAAACAAATGTCTGTGGAGTGGGATGTCAAGTCCTTTGGGCATGTGCCAAGGAGTAGTATAGCTGGGTCATGCAGCAGATTTATTTTCGCTTCTTGAGAATTCACCACACTGATTTCCATAGTGGCAGAACCAGTTCACAATCCTACCCTCTGTGAGCCGGAGTTCCCTTTTCCCCACACCCCTTCCAGCATTTGTTGTTGGTTACTATGTTGATCTTTGCTGTTCTGACTGGGACAAGATAAAATCTAAATGTTGTTTTGATTTGCATTTCCCTGATTGTTAGGGAGAGTGAACATTTTCTGAGATCTTTCTTAGCCATTATTTTTTCTTTTTCTGAGAACCCTCTGTTCATGTACCAGCACTTTTAATGGGACATTAAAAAACAAAAAACAAAAAACAAAAAACAAAAAAACAAAAAATCCCAAAACTCTCTTTTAAAATATATTCTGGATATCAGACACCAATCCCCTGTCGGATGCATAGCTGGCAAAGATCCTCTCCGGTTCTGCAGGCTTTATCTTCTCCTGATTGATTGCTTCCTTAGCTGTGCTGAAGGTTTTCAGTTTTTGGGAGTCCCACTTCGAGTCCATTGTTGGCCTCAATTCTTGGCCAATGGAGCCCTGTTCAGAAGGCTGTATATTATGTAAGGCTCTTCTTTCTGTATGATGTTTTCTTTTGCAGCTCCAAGATTTCACATTCAGGTCTTTGATCCATTTGAGGTTAGTTTTTGTGCGGTTTCATCTTTCTGTATGTGGAGATCCAGTTTTCCCAACACCATTTGTAGACAACGATTTTTCTCCAGCACATGGTTTTGGAATTTTTGTTAAATATGAAATGGCTGAAGTTCCATGTACTCATGTTTGGGTCTTCAGTTTTGTTTTATTGGTCCATAGGTCTGGTTTGTCGCTGTTGTTGTTGTTGTTGGTTTGTCTGTTCAGCCGGTTCCATATGGCTTCCGTTCTTACGGTTCTGTAATACATCCTGAAGTCTGGAATGGGAATCCTTCCAGCATCGTTCTTTTTCCTGGGGATTGTTTTGGCTATCTGGGATCTTTTATGGTTGCATATGAATTTTAAAATTACTTTTTTCTCTATTCCTATGAAGAATGAGATGAAGGTTTTGATTGGGTTTTCATCAAATCTGTAAACAGCTTTTGGTAAAAATGGTCATTTTCACAATACTAATTCTACCAATCCATGAGCATGGATGCCTTTCCATGTTTTAGTGCCTCTATCTCTTTCTTCAGAGATTTAATGTGTTCATTGTAAAGATAGTCACCTCCTTGGTTAGGTTTATTCCTAGATGTTTTATTTTCTTTGAGGCTGTTGTAAATGTGAGTGTGTCCATGATCTTACTCTGTATGTTTGTTGTGTTGGTGGTGTAGGAAGCTGTTGATTCTGTATTCTGCTACACTGCTAAATTTATCATTTCTAGAAAATTTCTGGTGGGATTTTGGGGCTCTCTAACGTATAGTATCATGTCATCTGCAAATAGGGAAGCTTCGCCTCCTTCCTTTTCTGCATTTTCTTCTCTTGCCTCACTGCTCACGCCGGTGCGGACAGTGGACAGCCCTGTCTTGTGCCTGACTTCAGTGGGATCGATTGCTTCAGCTTTTCCTCCACTTAGAATGCTGTTGGCTGCGGGTTTCTTGTACTTAGCTCTTATTATGTTGAGATACACTCCCTCTAACCCCATTCTCTAGGACTTTTACCATGAAGACTAGTTGATTTTTGTCAAAGGCTTCTTCTGCATGTATTGAGAAGATTATGTGATTTCCGTTTTTGTGGTTTATTCATTTATTGAGTTGCACATGTTAAGCCATCCCTGCATTTCAGGGACAGAGACAACTTGGTTATAGTGAGTCATCTTTTTTTATGTATTCTGTATATCTGTATTCTGTTTGCAAGTATTTCAGTGAGCGTTTTTGAAGCTATGTTCATCGGGGATATTTCTTTCTCTTCTTCTTTTCCTCCCCCTCCTCCTCCCCTGTAGCTTGAATTTCTAAATGATATTATAATAATTAACCCAGCACCTGATATTGGGGTATATGCTGAAAGATCAGAGAGACAAAGGAACAAGCCACAGCCACCACCTCTTACCTCACCAACTCCTCAGCCTGAAAAGGCCTCAGCTGATAGGCCTCTAGCCGAAAGGGGGTCTTCAGCTGAAAGGGGTTCCTCAGCCGAAAAGGCTTCTAGTTCCTGTCTCCTCACACCTTATATACCTTTCTCCGCCCAGCCATTAAAGGTGTGTGTGATTCCCAAGTACTGGGATTAAAGGTGTGTGCCACCACTGTCTGGCTCTGTTTCTCTCCTAAACTGAGTCAATCTCAATGTAGTCCAGGGTGGCTTTGAACTCACAGAGATCCAGATGGATCTCTGGCTCCTGAGTGATAGGATTAAAGGTGTGTGTCACCACTGCCTGGCATCTGTGTTTAATCTAGTGGCTTGTCTCTGATCTTCAGGCAAACTTTATTAGGGTACACAATATATCACCACATTTCCCCTTTTGTTTAAAATAATAAAAAAGGTTTTAACTAATATAAGAAAAACTATATGCAATAAGTGTATACAATATATACAGTCAAGAATTACATTAACAGTGTCTACTCCATAAACATTTGACAAATTCAGAGAAAATGCTCCATTATTTATCCTATTTTGGTGAGTCCAAAATGTACCTAATTCACTTTATATCCTAACTTCTATTACCAACCCCAAACTATCTTTTGGTGTCTTTGAAACTTATATACTTTACACCTCTTTGATGAGTTTCTTTTCTGAATTTGTTCACAAGGAAAACTATAACTATAACTATCTAGTCTTCAACTCCCTCAGAGACCTGAGAAGGAAATATTTACTGAGAAAGCAGGAAGTGCAAGCAAGCGACTTCCAAAAAATGTGAGAAATGACAGAAACAGCTGGCTGCCTAGACAGTCACCCAAGGTTCCTCTGCAATGTTGGGGTATTCATCTTCAGCCTACAGGCCTTGCATATCTGACAGACTTTTCTGTGAAGCAGGTTTTTCTGAAGGGCTGTCCTCTAGCTCTACTTCATTGTTCAATAGTCTTAGCCTCATGTTTCCACCAGGTCCTCCATTGTAATTGGGGGCCAGCCTCTAAGACTGATGTAACCAAATCTCACCAGTCTTGAGGAATAATTCCACTATAAGTTGATCACAAGTTTAACATCTGCTTCACAAAAGATGGGTGGATGCCATATGAGACTATTGCTTCTTTAACTCTCCTCAAATCTAACATTTGCACAGGAGTCCAGTCAGCTCGTACACAGCCTTGAGGATATCAATCATCTGGCAGTTCGTGTAAGGTTACTGGAGAGATTAAAGTTAGTTGTTTAAAAGCCTTAGGCTGTTTCTCTGTAACCTTATAATACAATGCTGAGATTGGTTCTCCTTTAAATTCTTCTGTCTGGGTCCGAATAACTCTATGATCTGTTTTAACAAGTTTTTCTAAAACTTTTATCTTGGTACTCATATTAACCAATTTTTTTAATGATAAAACAAAAATAATCAAACAAATAATATTTATAATTGACATTACATCAATCTCATCAAAGTTAATTATCCTCTCATTTAATTGTTCCATTTTCAGACTGTTTAATGTATAGTCAAACAGACCAAATTGTAAAAATGTTTCCCATTTTTTAATGTGGGGAAAAAACTTTCTTTTAACTAATTCCTCCCTTTAAGAAATCCCAATTGACTCACCAAATCTGCTGACAATAAGATTCAGATAACGGTGTGGCAGCAGCCCGAGGAGGGGGCCCAGAGAAAGCCAAAACGCACCAGGAGAGGAAAGAAGCATAAGATCCAGCCATCTGCACAGGGGAAGTGTGAGAAAGTGGCTAACTCCTGTGGTTTTTGGAGCCCCAAAACCTCTTGAGTTTGCTGCAGAGAGGCTGCAACAAAAACTGAGTTAGGAAGTCCAACCCTAACTCAGATGGGGTGGAGATTCCAGCCGCATGTAGCTTGGGCCTGAGCCAGGGCCTACAAGGCCACAGGTAAGTGGCGTTTTCATGAATTCATGCTCCAAAAGTTGGATACCAGATAGTGTTCAAAATTTAAAAGGTCATATAATAAAAAACCTGAGTCAATTTCCTGTAGTCCTGGGTGGCTTTGAACTCACAGAGAACCAGAAGGATCTCTTGCTTCCTCAGTGCTAGGATTAAAGGTGTGTGCTGCCACTGCCTGAGCTCTATGATCTAGTGGTTTGTTCTGTTCTCTGATCTTCAGGCAAACTTTATTAGGATACACCACACTCCCCTCTTCCTCCTCCTCCTCCTCCCCCTCTTCCTCCTCCCCCCTTTCCTCCTCTTCCTACTTTGAATACTTTAAGAAAGATTAGCTGAAGATCTTCTTTCAAAGTCTGGTAGAATTCTACTGTGAATCCATCTGGCCCTGGACTTTTTTTAGTTGGAAGGGGTTGTGTTACTATTTCAATCTCATTTGTTATGGGTATGTTTAGATTTTTTTTTCACTTTTTCCTCATTTAATTTTAGTGGAAACAATTACTTTTTAAAAAATTAGGTAAAAGAGTAAAGTAGATACCTCCTTCAGGAAACTAGAATAAACTGAGCAAATCACAGGATGCCTAACATTACTATTGATTAGGAAAATTCAGATTAATTCCATAGAGATGTCACAACATGCTTGTTAGGAATGACTGGATATTTTTAACTTCTGGCAATATCAAATGTTAGTAAAAATGGTAATGTGGAATTCTCCAGCATTACTGATGAAAATGAGAAAAGAAAAAAAGAGCACAGACACTTTGAAAAACACTTAGCAGTTTTTGTCTAACATAGAAATCAGCAGTCCCTTCCTCTGTCTTTACATGGGGAAGTGAAAGTTTATGTTCACACAGTGTCCTGGGCTCAGATCTTCACAGCAGTTTATTCACGAAATGACCTCAATTGGCGAATGAATAAACAAGCTGTTGTTCATTTAGAAAATGAAACAGTTGCAGAGGGCTACACATTGTATGATTCCATTCATATAAAATTTTTCAAGATGCAAAGCCACAGCGGTGAGGAGGGGTTATTGGGCCCAGCATGAGTGTAACTTGCAATGGTGTAAGAGAAGTTCCAAGAAATGGAAATAGTCTGCAAGATGGTGTCTTCATGATCTATATTTATATAGATTTACATATAACTGATTATATATTTATATAATGTATATACATATAATTGTCAAATCTCTGAATACTGCCTATGAAACTAAGTGAATATTGTTTTATGTGAATTATACCTCAAGGAATTTGAATTTTTTACTGCTTGTGGGAATTTACCTCAGCCACTAGCTCACCTTCAGCTCCTTTGTAACTTTGCTTCATTTGGATTTCTTCAGAATTAATTTCAGAACAATCTTTAGACCAGGTTCAGGTTAGATCCTTACACTCAAGATACTTGTCAGGTGACATTTAAATTTCACAGAATTTCTTAACAAATGGCATAAGTTGTAGAAAATATTGTTTATCAATTCAGTAGAATTTCCCAAACCACCTGATGTTTAGGAATTTGACAATATTGACCCTGTCCATAGTTCCTGCCTGGCCTCTGACTTGACATCCTCCTACAATGGTCACAGGACCTCAGGGCATGACATTTTCTTTCGGCTTAGGGATACGCTTCCAATGGTTGGGCCACCAGCACCATTGCCGGCATTGTCCCCTAAGGGACCATCCCCAGTCCGGCCTTTTCACACTCTCCATAGCTGCTACCAGATGGCACCGCCAGGTGACTGGTATCTGTAGGTAGAAACGTTCCAATGTCTGACAACCCAGAGTCCCTGCTAGTGACAGGAACACTCACTACCCATGCAGAAGCATCCATGCCGTCTGTGTCTTCTTTGGCCGGCTGGCTGTGACCTGTGCTTCTCATTGTCATCATCTGTCATGTTACACTATGTCTGGGAAACAAGAATAAGCGTCTACTCACTCCAGATAGGGAGCCAATGAGAGATCAAAGTAAGTAAGGTTACTACCAAGGTCTAACTTGGATGAACCAACTAGTTAATTGGTGTTACTTTACAGGGGTATGGATGGGAGGTTACTTACAGGAGTAGGAATAACTCCAAGGCAGCTACATTACCAAAAGCCAGCCCCAATATGGCTGACAGCTGATGAAAACTGGAAACCTGGAACTCAGTGCAAGACGTGAAGGCAAACCAGTAGGTCAGAGTATCTCTGTTGTTGGTTTTTTTTTTTCTCTTTTGGGGGGCCTGCCACCCAGCTCCCAAATAAATCACACACAGAGTTTTAGTCTTACTTAAAAATGCCCAGCCTTAGTTTGGCTTGTTTCTTGCCAGCTTTCCTTAACTTAAATGATCCCATCTACCTTTTGCCTCTGGGCTTTTCCCATTCTCTTGCTTCTGTAAATCTTACTCTTACTCTATGGCTTGCTGTGTAGCTGGGTGGTTGGCCCCTGGAGTCCTCCTCTTTCTTTGGCTCCTTCTTTTTCTCTCCCAGATTTCTCCTTCTATATATTCAGTCTGCCTGCCAGCCCTGCCTATCCTTTCTCTTGCCTTGCTCTTGGCCAGTTCTTTATTAGACCATCAGGTGTTTTAGACAGGCACAGTAACATAGCTTCACAGAGTTAAACAAATGCAATATAAACAAAAGTAATACACCTTAAAATAATAGTCTACAACATATCTCTGCTAGGCAACTTGGCCAGCTGGGGCCTCTTCAAGGGAGTTTAGCTGTTTTGCTGCTTGTATAAGCTTGGGAAGGGAGAGACAGAGTGTATGTGCTTAGTTTCAGGGACTTCTTGTAGCTTCTGAGTTATTTACTTCCTGAGTCCTAATGAGTTTTCCCACAGAAAGGAATGATTGATTTGCCTTCTTATAGAACATCCTGAGTCTTTACTAGCTTCCCTCCTAGTTAGAATGTATCTACTTTCTACTAGAGATAATTGCTATACAAGATTATACTATTGGTCAAGTCTTTCCTTGATCTACAATCCTGATGCAGATCAACTCTTTTTATTCTAGCTAGTGTAAAATCACAGCTATAAAACAGTCACATCTGTACTAGGGTGCTATTTCTCTGATGATGCAGGGCAGCCTTGTAGCTGGAGAGACAAATCTCTGTCACCAGCCAGTCCCACAGCCGCTCAGACCCAACCAAGTAAACACAGAGACTTATATTGCTTACAAACTGTATGGCCGTGGCAGGCTTCTTGCTAACTGTTCTTATATCTTAAATTAACCCATTTCTATAAATCTATACCTTGCCACGTGGCTCATGGCTTACCGGCATCTTCACATGCTGCTTGTCATGGCGGCGGCTGGCAGTGTCTCCCTCACTCAGCTTCCTGTTCTCTTAATTCTCCTCTCTGTTAGTCCCGCCTATACTTCCTGCCTGGCCACTGGCCAATCAGTGTTTTATTTATTGACCAATCAGAGCAATTTGACATACAGACCATCCCACAGCACAGCCTGTTTAGAAAAAGTTGAGGCCATGGTTCCAAATGTACCTACATATTTGTAGACATCTCTCTCAGCATAGGGAATAGTCCAAAACTGGGGTTATGATGCATACCTGCAATATCAGCATTTAGGAGACAGGAGTAAGAGGACTGAGAGTTCAAGGCCAGTTATAATGAAACACACACAGAGTTCAATCCACACTTCTTGAATAATGAGCTGTCTTTAATAACTTGCTGCCAACACAGGGAACAGCATATGGTAGAGATGACAGTGTGTTATTTGTGCCTCTCATAAAAGAAAAGCAGTTTCTTTCTAGAAATCTTCCTTAAGGTATGTGCCTACTAGTCAACCTAAGAGAAGTCCATGTTTGAGAGAGGGCCATGGAGAAGTGCCAGAGAGAATCTGGTGTAGCTTCTGCTGTCCCAGTCTTCTCCAATCCTCTATAGGCTTGGGGTAGGAGCGAGTCTGAGGGTACAGCAGTTCTTGGCCTCAAGCTGCCTCAGCCCAACTAGAGCAGGAAGGAACTGTCATCCCAGGAAATTTCACTCAAACTCAGATTCAAAAGCAGATTGCATGTTATGTTGTAAGTTACTGTGTTATGGGCAGCCTCATTATTCAACATTAGAGAACAGAAACAGCGGCAATGGGACTAACCCCACCGGTTGTCCAAAATGTCCAGACCACTTCTCTTGTGTCATAAAGTAATATTGTTCATCCTTTATACCCTTGGCCTATGAGCAGCCTCAGTGTCGTATCCCTATAGAGTTTAATGGGATCACATTACATGTTTGATGTAAAACATCAAGAACTCTAATTATGTATAGCTTTGTCCACATTCTAGCCATCATTATCTGAGATGTATCACCACCATTCAAGTGGGAGAGATACAATAATTGGATTGCCAGAGCTCTCTTTGGGTGTCTGGTGTATAAAATGATCTGATGCTTATCACTTCTAGCAACTCACCATGTGTGGAGTCAATGTCCACAGTGTTCATTACGGAGGGCACAGTGTGCAGTGAGGACATTACCAGTGGGTACCAGTATGCTGCACACAATGGCAAGGAAGAACTGAGTCTGTTCCATGCTTGGAGTTAGAAAACAAGAACACAGAGGAAACGGGATCTTCGTGATCTATTCTTAGATATTAGGAGAGGCGAGATGGCTAAGAGTCTCCTGAGGAGAGGTCCACCTAGGAACATGATAACTGAAACTAATAATATCAAACTCATCTTGAGAAAGAACAAGGTTGGGAGGCTCATGCGTTCCAATCCCAACTCACACAGAACTATAGTGCTAAGTGCTTGTACTGGTCCAAAGATAAATTTATTGACCAATGAACAGAGTTGTGACTTACACACACTTACAGTCAACTGAAATTTTACAAAGAAATTGAGATAATTAATGGGTAAAAGACACTCTTTAATAAATGGCAGTATGATAATGGAATAGCCACTGCAAGCATATAAAGCTGAACACTTAGTTAACCCAAGTTCAAAAACTCACTGAAAATAGATCAATAGCCTAATCTGGGGACTAAACCTATAAAAGCCTAGAAAACTGCAATCAATCTTTAGAACCTTAAATTAGGCAATGAATTTTCAGACGTAACACAAAGGAATTAATATGTGTGTTGGGGGGAGGTCAGGTAAACTGGATTTTGTGAAAATGACAACTTTGGGCTTCAAAGGATGAAATCAAGAAAATGAAATTCAACCTACAGAATAGTGGAAAGTGTCTTCATGTTGTACATTTGATAAGGGACTTATATCTGGAACAAAGTACTCTTCAAATATAATAACAAATACATGCCTGGTACTGCAAAAGCTCAAGAACCCATGGTTGGGGAGCTTACAGGCCCAGGGGTGAACCTGCTACTATTATTCTGCTAGATGGATACAGGATCAAGCTACCCTCCAAATGCATATCTCTCTACCAATTGATAAGTTTCTTGGTGTAGTAGATAGTGGTTAACACAGAAACTTAAAATTGATCAAAGTGCAGAGAACTGGTGACTATGGAGTGCTCAGCCACAAATGGGACATCTGTGTCACACCCTCTCCCTGAGGCTCAGAGGCCATTGAGAAAGAGCCACCAACAAGGACTGGAACAAAACAGTGTCCTCTGGATATTGCAGGACCACTGAGCTCATCAACTCACAGAAGCTGTGGTTGCCTACCCAAGACCTGCCCAATAGTAAACCAGTCAATATTCCAGCATGGAGTGGGAAGGGATTCATGAGGACCCACCCCTAGCTGAGTAGCTACAGATAGTTGATGACTTCTGATAGTGGGAAAGTCTCTTTTCTTTAAGGATTTAGATCCTGGTAGATTGACTCTGCTTTAGTGGATGGCCAATCACCCAGTAGCACAGAGAGTATAGATTGCAGTCCATGGATTATAAAAAGGGGACACAAAGTTGGAGACATGATGGTAGGGGTGGATCTGGGGAAAGTTAAAGGGAAGAGTCGGAGGTAAACATGATCAAAATTCATTGCATAAAATTCTCAAAGAATTCATTAGAATATTTTTTAAAGATTTATTATTATGTATACAGTGTCCTGTCTGCATGTATCCCTGCAGGCCAGAAGAGGGCACCAGATCTCATTACAGATGGTCGTGAGCCACCATGTGGTTGCTGAGAATTGAACTCAGGACCTCTGGAGGAACAGCCAGTGCTCTTAACCTCTGAGCCATCTCTCTAGCCCCCTAGAATATTTTTAAAGACAAACATAAAACCAGGTAACTATTAGAGCATTCATCACTCCTAATACTTCAATGAGCACCATTCCACTTCCTCCCCAGGACCAGATAGACCCTTCTTTTCCTACTCTTGGACCTCAGAGCCCCAAATGCTCTAGCCACTGGACTCCAGGACATCCACCTTTGCAGTATTGCCCACAGTACAGTTCTGACCCAGAATTCATTTCACATCCAAAGAAATACAGCAGTTGCCTCCTGCTTATGGGATTTAGATCTGACCATGCCCTTACCATAATTAAGCAGATGGCTTAAAAGAACTATGGCCTAGTCCTTTGAAGTCACAGGTACAGTGCTAGTAGGTGACAATATGTAAGGAACATGTAAGACCTAGGGTGAACAGCCCTGGTCAGGAGTGACAAGCAATAGAACGATGTAAGTAAGCTACAAATGGAGTAGTGATAAGCTATGTGTGGAAGTAGGGATAAGATTAGAAACCTAACCAGGAAGGGATAAAAGATGAAGCCTCAGACATGACGAACAGAGCTCGTCAGACCATCACATGAGATGACTCTCCTCCGCCAGAGACGTGATATCCTGTCCTCAGCGCAGACGTGGTTGACCACAGGAAGGCTGACCCAAGATCCAGAGGAACAGACGTGGCGAGTCCGGACCTGTACACCCAGAGAGGTACTCTCACTTCCATTTGGAAGACAGGATAAATATTGCTTGTAATCTTAGTGAGTGAATAAATGAGTGTTATACTAAGTCTGAATCAAGAGTGATTATTCCTCCCCCATAACTCGGGTATGTGCTCGCTACACAATACCTTTCAGGGCTTGGGCAAAGTTCTCCAGAAGGTTACATATACGCTGTATCAGCATCTAATACAAGGTAGTCAAGGAGTCAAGACCCCAAGAGCCAAGGGGTAGAAATGGGAATTTTAAGAATCCTCTTTACATCTAGTGACCCAGAAGCAAGATCTGTACTTCCTGTTCCACAACAAGATGCTCTGTTGGCTTAGAAGTTTTGGTTCTAGAGCAGGAATTGCTTGAGCAGGAGTCACAACAGTGATCCCATTGAAGTAGAAGTTAAGACTTTCCTCTAGCCACTTCTGGCTTCTCAAGTCACCACGCTGAGAAAGAAGTTATAGTATTCATAGGTATGACTTGTCTGGGCTTCCAAGGTGAAACTGCATGATCACTCCACAACAGATAGAGGACAAGCACGTGTGGGGTACAGAAGATGCCTTAGTGCACCCCTCAGTATTACCATGCTGAAGTTGGTGGGAAATTGCAACAACCCAATCTATGCAGGATGATAAATGGACCTGTCAAGAATGAAGGTGTGGGTCACTGCTCCAAGCAAAGAACCAAGACCTGCTGAGGTGCTTGCTGAGGAAATGTCGTGGTTTGTTGTTATTCTTGCTGTTTTGTTTTGTCAATCTGACACAAACTCGAGTCATTGCAGAGGAAGGGACTTCAGTTGATAAAATGCCTCACCAGAATGGCCTGTTGGGTATGGGCAAGCCTGTGAGGCATATTCTTGACTAATAATTGCCGTGAGAGGGTTCAGCTCTTTGTGTGGCACTCCCCCTGGGCAGGGGGTCCTAAGTTGCATAAGAAAGCAGTCTGAGCAAGCCATAAGAGTAAGCCAGTAAGCAGCACTCCTCCACCATGGCCTCTGCTTCAGTCCCTGCCTCCAGGTTCCTGCCTTGAATTCTTTATCCCTGACTTCCCTCAGTGATAGAGGGTGGAAGTATAAGATGGAATAACTCCTTTCCTCCCAAAGTTGCTTTGCTCTCTCACCACAGGTATAGGAACCCTAAGTAAGACATAGCTAGACTTGATTGGGAATGCTGATGCTGATAAAGCATTATTTATTCTAAATTGCTGCATTAATTGCCCTCAAAGCTTTGGTTAACACTAAGATGTCTGTCTCTAACTGAACGCCCTTGCTTGGACTGACTGGCAATATTTCCAGAAGATCTGTATGTGAGTTAGTGGACAGAATGGGCAAGTTCTGTCCTCTGTGTAATAAACTGACGCTTCAATAGAATGAAAAGGCAGAAGGTCTGAGTCTCTCTCTTTTCAGAAGCTGGGCTGCCTCTTCTCCTGTGTCTCAAGTCAAGGTCTGTGGCCTTTGGGTTCTTGGACTCATTCGGGTGCTGTTCATACTCCTGGGCCATCGGCCCCAGCTTGAGAGTCACATCATCTGCTTCTTAGGTCCTGAGGCCTTCAGACTGTGTCTAAGATATGCTGCCCTGGAGTTTTCCGGGGCCGAATGCCCATGATGGGGCTAACAGACCTCCAGTTCTACCCAATCTCTTTTCAGGTATCTATCTGCATTTAAATACATTGTGTTGGTTCTATCTCTCTGGAGAGTCCTGACAACCCCTCCCCCAAAATGCCACAAGGCACTATTCAAAATTGCTAAAATATGGAAACAACTTAGATGCCCATCAACTGATGAACTGAAATAAACCTCATAAAAGGTTCAACTGCAGCTTTAAAAATGTATTTTTAAAAAACTGTGTCTGTACTGAATATGTACACTCTGCTTGCCATAGTTCCCTGAATTTCCTATAATTCTACAATATCACTATCCACATATATAATTTATATCATGTTAAATCTCCATAAGCCATCTAAAGATGATATAAGGTATATAGGAGGGTATGTGCAAGCTACAATATATATCCCATTTTATATAGGGGACTTGAGCATCCACAGATTGTGGTATCCACAATATATTTTAGGTAAAGTCCCTCGTGGAAACCAACTCGTGTGTGTGTGTGTGTGTGTGTGTGTGTGTGTGTGTGTGTGTGTGTGAACGTTATGCAGCCATTAAATAGGAGCAGTATGCTAATACATACTAAGATGTGGATGAATGTCAAAAACATGAAGCGAAGTGTAAGTACTGAGTCACAAACACCAGGCATTGAGTGGTTCCATGTAAACCACTGTCAAGACAGGACAGATGGCAGAGACACGACTTAGATCAGGGTCACCTGGGGCTGCCGGGAGGGGAGAAAAATGGAAGTGAGTATTGATGACAGCAGGTTTCTTTGGAGGGATAGTGAAAAATTCTAACATTAAATTATGGTAATGATTGTGCAACTCTGCAAGAATGCTAAAACCACTGAGTTCTACATTGGAAATGGGTGAGTTTCATGGCATTTAAAATTACACTTTAATAAATCTGTTAAAAATTTTCTTTGAGTGACACTTGAATTGTTAATTCAACATTGTTTATAGACTGGGATTTCTACAACTGTGTTTCAGAGAGTACAAGTGTTACAGCAAATGTTAATGTATGCTTTTCAAAAAGGAAGAAAAGTGGCCCTACAAGTGAGCTTGAGAAATGTCAGAAGGGTGCTCATAGTGCTGAGGCGTGTGTGCTACCCAGTGGTCCTGTTCCACAGAAGATGTTGGGGAGTTTTGTTCAGTCATGTGACCTTATGAGGACATAGCTGAGTGTGTGGGTCCCACGCTGGATGAGGTGTCTGTCTCTCCTATAGGAAGCAAGGACAGACTTGGAGAATGACAGCAGACAAGGCAGAGAGAACAACCTGTGGGTTCTGTACTTGCTGGCCCAGTGTGGACACTGGTAGATAATGCCTTCCTCTTGCATAGGCTAGGAGAGAAAAATGAGTTCAGCATCACGAGCTGCTTTAGACAAGCTGTTAAGCCCTCAGAGCCCTGGGAGTTCTTTCCTAAGAACTGGAGAGATGGCATGACTCCCTTCTGCTTACTTGGTTCCCTGTGAGGAGAGCAATATTTATAACAGCCTGGGGCTAGGGCATTTAGGGATGTCTCTGGTTTGGGTTATTATGAAGATGACATTTGTAGCACTAGATTGTACATCTTTACTTCCTGACTCTTCAGGCTAATGGCATTAGCTACCTGGTCCACAGGCCACTCCTCTGCCCAGCAGTACTTTCCTCTGTTGATGGCCCTTTTCATCCACCCCTCCCACCTTCTGAGCCTCCTCAAGTGACAGCAGAATCATCATGGTCTCAGGGATATTTGAAGCCTCACCTGAGGTGGTCATACTCAGCAGCCCCTGCCACCTCTAGGGTGCTCCCCACAGCAAGAAGGGTATTTGACTGGGAGATTTGACAGATTGAACTGCTCACCAAGAGTAGGGAGTCTGCTGATGCAGATTAGTGTCTCTGCACAGTATGTGCTTAGCAACACAGGATAGGAACTCAGGCAATGTCCAAGTTACTTTTCTATTGCTGTGAGAAAACAGCATGACTGAGGCAACTTATAAAGGAAAGAAAGTGTTTAATTGGGCTTTTAGTTCCAGAGGGTCAGAGTCCATGGTGGCTGAGTGAAAGCGTGGCAGCAGGAACAGCCAAGAGCTCACATCTCCAACTGCAAGCAGGAGGCAGAAGCAGCTCATTCTAAATGGTGCATGTCTCTTTGAAGCCTCAAAGCTTGACCACATTGAAACACCCCTCCTCTAATAAGACCACACCTGTAATCCTTCCCAAACAGTTCCATCAATCGAGGATTGAGCATTTAAACAAATGAACCTATGGGGGCCATTCTCATTTAAACCACCATAGGCAACAAGAGTCTGCATGCTGTGGGATCACATGGTTACTCCATGTTGGGACATGTCTTCCTACAGTCCCAGGGCCCTGCTTAGTGAATTACCTTCACCTTCCCCCCACCCCCCAGTCCTCCTAATGGCCACACACAAGAGATAGATTCTAAGACAGGCAATATAAGCACCTGCCTGTCCCCTGGGAGAGTCCACCAAGAGCTCAGTGTTCTAGAAGCAACAGTGGTCATCTCCTGCAAGCGGCCTCAGGAGCACACACACTGAATGTGAAACACCTTTGAGAAAGAATGCCATTTAACACCAAGGAAGTGGAATGAAGGGAGAAACTGGCCATACAGTGAAGAATCAGTCAGGAGAAAGGGAGGAGCAAGGCTGCCCAGGAGGGACCCACTCCAAGGAGGTGTCTTGCAAGGAGAAAAATCTCTGGAACCCAAAAGCATGGACCTGTAAAGTGGCTGGTCTTCACAGGTATACATGTTTAAAAGCCAGGTTCCCTGGAGGCCACACGTAGTGCCCACAGCCTCATCGGGTTCATGGTGACCTCACTTAGGGGTCAAAAGTTGTTTGTTTCCTGTTCGGTGGAATGTGAGGATAAAGGAAGACTCCAGATTTTTGTCGGAGTTGGAGGGTTTCCAGAAAGGAAATTTTTATAAGTAGCCCTTTGAAATTTAAATGTCAATACATGTTCTTTATCTGACTATTCTTACATAGACTGATGTCGGTGATGGTTTCTTTACCTTGTATGTAAAGAATTTTGTTTACATTTCTTTGCATTTCTATCCATACATAATGATTTCTTTACATTGAAATGTGAGCATAACAGACTTCAGAAGGTCTTTGGTTAACCATGCTGCCAGCGGAAGGCCATGACTAAAAGAAGGAAGGAGGAAGGAAGTGAGAGGGGAGGAAGTACTGGCAGTGATGTGAAGAAATGTGGAGCCCTGGGGTGCAGCCGGTGGGAATGTGAACTAGCACAGCCATTGTGTGAAACGGCACAGGGGTTCCCAAAAGCTAAACACAGAGAACGGAATCTCCGTATGCCTCAGCAATTTCACTCCCAGGACAGAGAACTGAAATTCAAACAAAGGTATGCGCATAGAGGCCCATCTCAGCTTTGTCCATAGAAGCCAACCGGGAATGATACCCAAATGCTCCTCAGCAGATGAATGGGACAGGAACAGGAGGCCTGTCCATGCAAGGTGATACAGCCATGACGGAGGAACGCCTGTGTGCATGTGTGTGTGTGTAACAGCAGACATCAGGCTCTGTGAAAGGGGTCAAGCCAGACTGTGATGTGTCCTCAGGAGGCACATCTATAGAGCTGTGGGCATCGGTGCTCACAGGACTGGAAGGGTAGGAGTAGGGAGAACAAGCTGGTGAAACTCAGGGTCACTTCCTGTGATGGGAACATTCCAGATCTAGACAGAGGTGGGCCCTTTGCACTGTGACTGTCTTCTTCAGTAAGGCTAATTTCGGGGTGTGTACATTTCTCCTCAGCAAGTTGTTATCCCTTTTAAGAATTTCCGGGTCAAGCCTCAGATTGCTGCTCATTCACAGTAGAACGGTTCGTCTGCCAAGACCCAATGAGGTGGTGGTGGTCGTGTGCTCCTCTGCAGATGGAAGGAGAACTCTTCTCTTGAGAGTGGCTCAGAACAGTGGGTAAAATGCAGACATGAAATATAGATGTAGATGGAAGTTGCCTTGCTCTTACCTGCCTGTTACCCAAGTCCCCAACAGGTCATCTGTGTGCTACCCAAAAGAGGCTCCTCTGATGCACAGTGTTGAACTCAACTCAGGAAATGGACCAACTGATAGCAAAGACCTCTTGGGGCAGATGCAAAGGGGAATTTTCTCTTTCTAACCACAGAAGTGGGACCTTGAGATTGAGCTCCCAGGCTGCTTGCTTGTGTTAGCACATCCTCCCCTGCTGCCCCTTCCTCCACTCCTTTCCGCCCTCCGGACCCATGCCACTTCCTCTCCTCCTGCGCTCTGCTGTGCTGGAGCTTAGCTAAACATTAATGTGGGGCTTGATTACACTATGCGGTCATGTCTAATGAGTTGCCCTCTGGGGTGAATAATAAACTTCGTTTCTGGCCACCTTCAGGCTGTGAAGACCTTGGAATCCAAAGGAGCACAGAATAGGAAGGGATCCAAAAGAAGCGGGAATACTAAAGAGGAAGGTCTTGTATGCAGAAGCTGGTGGCGGGGTATGCAGAGCAAGGAAGCTGCATTGGCTCCTTCTCCCTGCAGGGAGAAAGCTGAAAGCCCGGCCTGGGGCACCTCCTCAGAACCTAGCTGCCTCGAGTGTCCTCTAGCCTAGATCAGACTTAGGGTCCTGGACACTCCACAGCACTTGGGGCATAGATAGGGGTGGAAGTCCAAGGTACAGCTCCACACAAACAGAGGGAGTCATGCAGACAGGAACAGGCCACTTTGAGGACAATGACACATAATTAATCTCCATGCCCATTATTTTATCTACCCTTTAATCTTGAGGGAAAAGCTAGGATGCAGCTTCTGGAACCTGACCCTTAGGCCATTCCCAGCTCACCATTTGATGCTTCTGAAATCAGTTGCTGGGAGGGTGCCACAAAAGAAGACGGGATTGCCGAGTGCTGACATGAGAATTCCAACAGCAGCCTCCACTGGTCCGTCCCCCACAAGCTAGCTCTCCACCCCTTGGGGCTTTCCAAGGACCTCCAGAGCATCTGCTGAAAGGCCAGACGTTTCTCGGAAGCTAATTGGCAATGTCTTGTGCCTTCCTAAAATGCTATTAGCAGAGTTCAGTCAAAGGTTTAAATCAATTTGGCCAAAATTGTTGAGTGGCCACTGTAAATAAGGTTCTGAAAAGTCCGAGATGGATGGCTTTTCAAATACGGATGTGCTTCTGAACTCAAGATGAATGGCTTCAGCAGCAGGAGCAGTAGAAATTCTGTTATCATACATCTGAAGAATAAGAATTCATTTAGAAAATGAGGGAAAACAGAGTCCGTTGGTGATCAGGAAACATGGAGAAATAATTAACCATGACAAGAAATTCAGTTACAGTTAACTTATGCTAGTTAAAAAAAATTAATAGCTTTATCTGTGGAATTAGTCAATCTAAGATAGCAGTTCCTAACACACTTCCCTGTGTCCTGAAGAGTGGGAAACCACCCTCCACTCCTTGCAGGAGGTGCTACTTAGAGAGAAGCAGTGAGCAGCCTCTAAGAGCGTGTACAAGGGGCCAGGTCACCTATATGTGCCTTCTAGCCAGGGAGAGTCATGGGAGGAAGAGTTCAAGCTCCTGATTCTAGGAGCTGTCCTACAGGACTCCCCAAAGTCACAGAAAGCCCCCACAGCTGAGGGTACCAAGCCACAAGTGACAGAAACCCCAACAGGAAGCAGGTGTGCATCAGGGCAGGGGTTCAGCTGCTGATCGCTTTTCATTAATTTAGATGCAAAGAGAAACACAGGGCTAGAGGTTGTCATAGTAGATAGTGCAGTTTCTAGAAGCTTCTTCAAGGTACTAAACATAATATTTCTCTCCAGACACTCTTCTGAAACCCTTGTGTAATGCTAGAGGAAAAGAAGGGTATGGGAAGGATGTCTGGAGGACTCAATTCCTCATCTTCCCACCTCACAGCTGCATCGTGACAATGTGGAGTGTAGACTAAGAACTTTGGTTCCAAGACAAAGTGTGGTTCCCAGCACAATCGTTGTGACGAAGGGTGTGTTCACTGGTAAGGAAGCTACTTGTTACAACTGAAATCTAGACAGCCTGAGATGTGACACGTTCCTGAGCCTTTCTTTCTCAACTGTGATTACAATAGTGCTCTGCCCACAGACAAACAAGGACCAGGAATGCGGCTGAGAGCTGGAGCACACCAAGATGGTAGCCCCCAGAGGAGCCACATGAGGCAAGGTGTGAGGTGTCATGCGCCCTATGTTAAAGCTTCCAAGGGACGGATCACTTGGGAGTGTGAGGGTGATTCTGTATTTATAAATAGACGCTTCTCCATAATTTAACTTTCCAAGGTACTGGTTAGGATGGGCTCCTATCAGACTCTGAAGGTGGTCATCCCAAGGACATGAGTTAGGAGGAGCTCCTATGTCTTCATAGTGATGCTGGATACAGCAGACCCACAGTACGTCTTCAGATGTGTCTCCCTGAGGCCAAATAAGTCCCTAGGCTTCATTAACCTCTAGCCTTACCTCTTGCCCTTACTGCCACGTGTCAAAACAACACCTTGTAAGAAGTCACAAAGAATGATGAGTTTCTTTAACAAATTTGTGTTTAAAAAAATGACTCATTCATGAAGGAAGGTTGACCTAGGGTGGAAATACTGAGTCTTGGAGCCTCTTACGCAGCAGGAAGCCAAGAGTCGCAGATGCCCAAACAGAAATGACAGCCAAGTTCCTGTGGATGTCCTGCAGGCTGTGGACACGGACACAGCTGATCTAGCAGACTTCCTACAGAGTACCCACCCAGCCCACACCCGAAAGAGCGTCTTGTATCTAGCTCTGCATAGGTACAGGGGGAGCTTCAGTCATTACCCTAAGTGACTCTTTCTAAGAGCCAGGAGACCAAGAAATGAAGTTGTGGGTGGTAACCATTTCCACAGAGAAGTGGTTGGGCCTGAAAACTGGACCAGTGGGTCAAAAAATCAGTACTAGGAAAGTACTGGCCTGTCCTCCAAACCCCAAGGAAGCTCATTTCTGTCCTTCCTCTAATAGGTGAAATCTTCATATGCTAAAGAAGCCCATCTCTGTCTTTCTTCACATAGGTTCATCATCTGTGTAAGAAGGTTCCAACTCTGTGGGTTTGTTTTTTTTTTCCCCATTGAACTTAGAAATCTGAGTCATCACCCAAAGCCTTGGGTTTTACCCCCAATTTCCAGAACTTTTATGGAAAATGATCAAAGGAGATATAGAAGTGGCGGGACAGGGGCCACGTTTTGACAGAACTTTAGATGCTGTCTGTGCTGTGTAAGGTCCTTGTTTGGGGACCATGGTTACTGATTTGTTGTGTACTGGACTATTTCTCCCAGTCCTGGTAGGTCTTTTCCACAACCTATGAGAGCCAGTGACCAAATCCTTGGTTCAAGGTGTCAGACCCAACCAAGTGGAGCAATATCAAAGGGACGATGTCAGACTCAAGGCAAAGTGTCAACTCCTGACCCTTGTCACTAATAATTGTGAGATGTCACTTGTCCTGAGCACCATAGGAACCATCTTTTTTGCCCTCTCACATCTCCCTCTTCTTTGTGCCAGTGTCCCTCAGACTGTAGAAGGCCACGGTCTCATCCTACCTCAAAAGGAGATTTCCTCAGAGGGATCCCACCCATATGTCTTGCAGATACCCTCCCAGTTGTCCCAAGAAGCGCTCGGTCAGCCACCTCAGTGCCCATTAGCTTGCTCCAGTTAGTTGTCTATAAATATCTTTCCACTTCCTTTCCAGTGCTTCAGTCCTACGGTCCAAGAAATCGACTCTGGCAGCTGAAATTTCACTCTGCTCCTTCCTTAGCCTCTGTTTTAAGGGATCTGTAGATACTGCCTTCTTTCCCCTGTCAAGATGGCGATGGTACACACCTGTTGAACTGTGCATGGGACAGGAAAAGTGCTTCTAGACACGGGTCCTGCACAACTGAACCAATGATTTGAACCCACAGCACTCGTTGACTGGTGAAAGGAGAGGTGTGGGGGGTGGTAAGCAGGGCTCTGAGCCAAGGGAGTTAAGGAGGAAGCTGCTTACATCCCCCACCATCTCTCCCTCCCTCGAACGTCTGTGATAAAGACTCCCTTTTCTTCGACCGACAGTCACAGGGTGCTCGGGGTCTTCAGTCAGTTAAAGAAGACTGAGATTTTCACTCGGAGGTGCCTTCAGCACCTCCTTTCTTCTCACACACCACGCTTCCAGCTGCTGTGTTAGCTCCTGCCCTGCGGAGGCATGCTGTGGGTGGTGTGAGGATGTGTGCACGGGCTGGTGGAAGGCTACACTCCCCGTATCACACCCCAGGCATCAGGCCCAGCTGCAGAAACAGAGAGAACCCTGCAGTTCATGTGAAGACACTGGACAGGAGCAAGAGGGAAGTCCGAGAGCCTTTGCCTCGTTGTACCACTCTACCCTGTGGAGGACAGAGCAGGAGTGGGAAGAAACTTGTTTCTGTTGCCTGTTTAGATCAGAGGTCTGTCTGCAAAGCATGCGGATGGACATGTCCAGAGTGAGCATAGAAGAATGTATAGGGTTAAAAAGTAGAGAGGTTTGGGTAGGAGGGAGCTTTGCCTCTGAGCATAGGAAGATCTTGGATGTAGACTGGAGCCCACAGTGAACATTGAGAAGAGAGAAGTGGATGGTCGGAGGCAAACCTCGCAGTAGGTGTTCTGGGATCCAAGTCAGAGATGGGTGCAGGCACAGAGATCTGTCTGCTGTTTCTGGGGCTGCCTGTGAGGAAAAGAGAATGGCTCTGTGCCTGTGTGTGGGAACAATCCTCTCTGGGGTAGCTGGATCGTTCTGTGAGGACCTTGTGAATAGTAAGTTGTCACCATGGACAGCAGCCTCCGAACCCTGCCAGGGCCGGGCTGTGAAGGCTTCAGAGTGAGCAGTGAGTGAGAAGCTGGCCTTTTATGTCTCATGACACCACTGTTCAAAGGCTTTGTTCCAGAGCCTGCACTAAAGCTGGGCCTATCATTTCTGCTCATTCTTTTTTTATTATTATTATTTCATATACATTTGTGTTTTACCTGCATGTGTCTGTGTGACAGTGTCGGATCCCCTGGAACTGGAGTTAGAGGCAGTTAAGAGGTGCCATGTGGGTGCTAGAAATTGAACCCAGGTCCTCTGGAAAAACAGCCAGTGCTCTTAACCACTGAGCCATCTCTCCAGCTCTGCTCATTCTTATCATGCGATGCTTCTCTATGGCTCTTGGGAACTGAATTAAGTGATTCCCAGAGATCTCATCATGTGAAGTGAAGTTCACTCTCACCGTAAGAGTCATTTGTAACAATGCTAAAAACGGCTAGTGATAGTGAAGAGGTGAGCAGTCCTTCCTGTCTTCTGCCTGTTACAGCTTGAGTAGAGTGTGGCATCTACCCTAGCTGCCTCTGGCTATGCACTGAAGCGTGAACACATTTGAACTAGAATCCAAAGATACCAAGCGAGAGCAGTATGCCAGCTCCTAGGAGAAATTAAATCACTGAAACAAATACTTTAGCTGTAATTCAAAACCTCTTAGAAAAACTTCTCCTTCTAGAATTATCTGAGGTGGGTGACAGCTTCGGAGAGCTTTTCCTCAGCACTCAGGTTGAGGCAAGGGAAAAAGTCCATTGTTGAGAAGACCGAGGCCTAGCTCAGCTCTTCTCTTGGCAGCTCTGGGGCAACGGTGGACACTTGACCAAAACCCCTTTGTTGCCCTGCACACACAGGAAGAGAGTGCGGCTCAGCAGTGGTTGATGCTCACAGACATCTGTGCAGAAGGTGTGACATTTCTCTCCATAGAGATGTTCTGAAGGCTGAATTCAATCCACCTTCCCATCCCTCAGCCTGCAGCATCTGGCACTTAGCAGCCAATGTGAGCTGGCTGTGGCTGTTCAAAATCTGTGGATTCGTGAGAATGTGGGGACTGGGCAGCTTCACGGATACCCAGGGACACTGTGATGGATGAATAGGTCTCTGTCTCATAAGGAACAAAAAGCGCTTTTGGACAGGAAGCATCATAGTCTGTGGAGCTGGGCAGAGTTGATCCAGGGTCTGGGCTCCACAATCCACCTGTTGTGCTGAGTTTGGGAAGATCCCTTGCATTCCAGAACTCTCTGCATTTAGATGTGCCACGCTGGTTTTGTGAGGATTGAATGAGATTATTTATGCATGAGTCTTTCCTATCTTTGTAGATGGCAATTACTTGCACCCAATTTTTAAGCCATGACCCTGGGAGTCAGATGAGACCTATCTTCTCTGTTTCATCTTTCTGTCAGCCCCACGTCATCCCTGCTCTGTCCTGTCAATTCTACCTCTGAGATATGCCACACAGTTTCTGTAGCCCTGTGAACTCAACCTTTCTCTGGGCTGAATGTGTCCCCACATCCTCTGAGAAAGGGCAGCTACAGCTTGTCTCCACTCCCTTCTTCAGCTCATGTCAATTCTTAGAGCTGGGGCCATGGCCCATAGGGTCTCCCTTTTGTAAGACTTCCTTTTTTGCACTTGGGAGGAAATGCAAGCTCTTCAGATGGTCTGCTTCTTCTGCTGTCATCTCTGCACACACTGCCCTTCTCTCCTCAAGACTATATCCTGACTGGACATCTCATGCTGTTTCTGCTCCCCTTACACTTGAGGCTTCTCCATACAGGGCAACTCAGCAGGGCTCTTTCCCTCCACTCCCCAAGGCTTCTCCATCGTCCAGCCTCCCTCCTAGCACTCCATTCTTGCATCATTAGCCCTTGGCAATATTTAGCTACATACCCATCCATTTATGGGATCATAAGGTTTATGCTATTCCTATTACAAATCCAGTGTGTTCAGACACTGTGGTGGGACTTCCAGATCAGAGACTTCCACAGCTGTACAATCAACCAGTTGTGGGTTAAATAATACTTAGGAGAAGTTGTTGTCTGTACTAAACACATATAGATTCTTCTTTGTCAGTATTCCCTAGCCAGTACAGTTGCAGCTGCTATTTGGAGATGATTTCAAGTATTCCTGAGAATGCAGCAGATTCTGTGCAAATACCACACCATCCATGTAAGAACCCTGAGCAGCCTTGGGCTCTGTGCCCACAAGGGTCCTAGAACCAAACTCAAAAGCTCCTGAGTAGCGACTGTAAGGTTTGGACTCAGCCTCTGGGCCCACATATCTCAGCTGCTTTGCTGATTTTTTTCTTTGCTTACCAGACAGAGAGAGGCAGCTTTGGAAATTCTCTGCAGCTCTGTGCAATGCTGCCCTCCCAATGGAGATGCTAAAAAAAGGCCTAATATGCCACCTGGTGATCTTTAAAAGATACAAAGGACCAAATAAATATCTCTTCCGCACCATACCCTGATACCAGGGCAGGAAGGGAAGGGTGCTGATGGCAGGCTGGTGACCCACAGCTCATGACTTCAGAGGGACCTCCTGAGTGAGTTTCCAGAGAACCCTGTGGGGTGGGTGTTGTCTTCACTCTGAGGCAACATGGGCACAAGCTACTGTGAGGGAAACTCTTACATGAGTGCAAATCATTTGTCGTCAAAGGTAAATAAGGAATTTCCAACAGGAATTAAATAAATGCTCCTGTCACCAGGGCCCTGCATGTTTCTTTTTTTAAATGAGTTTGAGTATACGAACTTTAAAAGACAATGCTATGGATTGAACCTAAAATATTCCCCAAGGTTTGTGCTAAAGGTTTGGTTTCCAGCAGATGAGGGTCTTGGAATGGGATTGAATCAGGAATGCTCTGAGTTCATTAATGGGTTAAACTATTGATGGATTTGCCATTTGCTGGCATCTGTAGGTGGTAGAAACTAGGAGATGGGCGTGGTTGGTAGATGTAGGTCACAGGGGCATGCCTTTCAAGGACTAGTCTCATATACTTGCCACCTCCTCTTCTTCCTGGCTGCTCTACCGTGCCCAGCCACCATGATTTTCTGCCTTGCCACAGGCCCAAAACTAACAGAATTAGTTGACCACAGACTGAAACCTCTAAAACTGTGAGCCAAAATTAATTTTCCCTCTTTAAGTTGATTTTGTTAAATTTTTTTTTTGTGGCACAGATACATATGTTGAAGAGAAATAGATCTTTTCTTTAAAAAAAAATATGTTGGATGCTTGATGTCATGAGAGGAAGGAAAAAGGGACAAAGACAAAGTCTCTTGACCAGAGACTGTGCCTGGTAGAGAGACAGTTAGTGAACCTTCAACCTCAAGGTGTAGCAGTCCACCAGATGTCCTCCGCTTGGGAATAAGGCATGAGCACCAGAAAGTGAAGGAGAAGCAGGTGGTGGTCTACAAGAGGACACTGGGGTGACAGGGGAAATGCTGCTGGTTTATGCCTGAGCAGAAGACAGGGCAGTGGAGGATGGGGCAGCTGTGGGTAACGTAGCCAGAGGGGGCCACAGTGTCAGGTCCATAAGGTCACTCAGAGAGAGACATGCACACAGGGACCCAGACCAGCTGCTGCTGGAGTGTGTGGAGCAGAGACCTGGTGACTTTGCCCCCACACCCATGTTTGTCCCATTTTCTCTTGAAAATGAGAAAGAAGCCATTGTGTTTGATTTGCATGATGGATTTCAATCCATGTTTCTGTTACTGATTTCCATGCCACACAGGACTGTCTGTTCACCTGCCAGACAGGTCTGACCTTCATTCCTAGCCTCTGGAAACCTGTTTCCTAAATCTGTTAGTAGACATGAGAAACTGCAGCTGGCCCTCTTCCTGTCCACAGCCAATGGCGTCTGGCTTGCGAGGCGCCATTGGGCCAGATCATCGCCTTGCTGGTAAGTGGCCATCATGGGCTCTCACTTCTTTGCCTCTATCCCATAGTGCAAACCTCCCATTAGCTTTTGTTCCCTCCTTGAGGCTTCCTCTGGCCCCAATCACTTGCCACGTTCCCTTCCTTTCCAGACACTCTGATGCTGGAGTGTGGCAGGCAGAGGCAGGTGAAAGGCATGTGAGAGGAAGGGTCAGTGAAGGGCCAGGTAACAGATGTCAGCACACCTTGTGGTGAGCTTTGCCCACAGTACTCATCAGGATCTTTGCAAGGGACCTTCTTCATGGAGTCTCAGAGTGTAGAGGCTTGGGCATTAGCCTGTCTCATTCCTCGTATCCTAAAGTTGATGTTACTGGTAGATGGTAACTGGGCACCTCCCTGGCTTTGGATCCTAGCAGATCATCCGGGTACATCCCAGGATTCCTCAGCAACCTGGTATAACTGGCACGTGCTAGCACTGGTTTACCCACCGTGTGGTGAGACAGGGACTGTTCTTGTTGTTTAAAGAGCATGCAGGTGATTAACTGTCAGGAAAGGGCCCCTGTGCAGTTTTGCAAACACTGGAGGTTTTAGCATTTCCTTCAGCTGCATGGGAACAACTTGTTTGCAAACAAATGCAAACCTGCCACATGATTTTCTAAGAAAATCTGGGGGTCTGCAGCATGCTGGCTTGCTCTAAAACCCTTTCCTGGTCTACGTTGGCCACAGTCTGCTGCCCTCTGACCCCCCCACCCCCAGGCAGTGGTGGAGACTCCTGGCCTAAGCCCTGTGCTGGGGAGATTACCTTTTCCTCCTCCAGGACGGAGGTGTGAGAACATCAAAGTCCCAAGACCCTGTGGCTTGGGTCTTTGGTGCTTTGTCCTGGATTAACTCAGAGAACCCAACCTGGTGAGCTTGGGTGGGCGTGGCCTCTTCTCCCTCTGTTTGGTCGGCATATACTGTGCCTAAGCCTGTAAACTGAAGGGAGGCCCCACCGGCCTCGCCAGCCCCTCCTCTGTGGGAACAGAGAAGCCCTTGCTGGTTAATGAGGTTTTGTTGTTCAGGGCCATCTGCCTGCTTCTGAGGAGCTACAGCATGTGATTAACGGCTGCTCTGGGGCACAGCCCCTGGGTGCCTTACTGTGCAAGGACTCAGCCATTTACAACCACCTGCCTGGGGCTCTGTCAAGAGCGGGCAGCCATCACACACCTCTGACAGCAAGCAATCAATGGCTGTATGAGAGCCCGCCCGCCCCTCCTCTAAGGTGGGTCACCTGCAAATCTATTCCCATACAGGCACTGAGCATTGAGCAAGTGGATGTGGCTGTCACCAGGTTTGCCAGGACCCGTCTCTCCCACCCTGAACCAGGCCTTCTTAGGTGTTCGGTTCTATGGAGATGAGGTCCATCTTAGAGTCCTGTCCTTGGGATGAACTGGCTCCACACAGAAGCTGCCCCAGTGGGAGCTAGGCTGGGCCCATGCGGTGAGACCCTGATCATTCCTAGACAAGGCAAGTCTGTCTTCGAGCCCTGAATACCACTTGGTGAGTGTCATCCATGGATGCCAGTGGACCTTGGCTCACCCTCTATTACTCCCTTCATCCCACTCAGGAAGCTATCTCTCATAGGGAACTGGACTTCTCTGGGATCAGGGAGACTTACTGGAGCATCCTCACATCCTCTGTGAGCTTTTCTCCGTGCATGATTTAGCTCTCAGTGGGAGTGGGTACCTTCAAGGATGTCCTATTCAACCTGAGAAAGTGCTGATAGAAATGCACTGGTTGTGGGTCCCTTGAGCCCACGGCCCTGAGGCTACACCGCTAACTGTGCACTGAGCAGCATGAGGGTCCTGCTGAGCAGGAAGCACTGAGATTGGACAGTCTGGGCTCTGGGGCACACAGCAGTCTCACTCAGAGGCTCTCTTTCACCCCCACAACTAGAAAGAGAAGCACTCAACCCATAGTTTCTCGCATTTCTTAAAGAGGAGATTTTTAAAATGGGAAAATAGAACTTACAACAAAAATTCTCAGTATTTACACAAGACCCCTCCATGCAAATACCTGCCATGGCTCCGTGTTCCCAATAAAAACACCCAGCACAGCCTTATACCCTCAGTAGATACTCCTGTTACAACTTTGATCACCCAAGAAGATACAGATTACCCCGCAGCCTTTAAAATGGAAGCTCCTGGTGTACAGTCTTTGTGCCCAAGCACACCTATATTCTTCCCGAGTTGGGGTCTTAGTTACTTTTCTGCTGCTGCAATAAAATACCTCGACCAAGGTAACATATAAAAGAAAGCGTTTAATTGAGCATATGGTTTCAGAGGACTAGAGTCCATGATGGCGGACCAAAGGCATGGTGACAGGAGCAGCTGAGAGCTCACAACTTGATCACAAGTAGGAGGTGCAGAGCACACTAGGGAGGATGGCCGGAAGCTTTTGAAGCCACAAGCCTGGTCTGTGGCACACTTCCTCCAACAAGGCCACACCTCCTAATCCTTCCCAAACAGTTCCATCAATGGGGGCCAAGTATTCAAACATAGAGTCTACGGAGGCCATTCTCAGTCAAGCCTTCCCAGTCAGCCCATAAAGAGCTTCTGTCATTAGCTCTGGCCCTGCCTGGAATGGCTGCAGGTGCCTGGATCCCAGCAAGAGACAGCTCTTTATGTCAGCGGATCATCCAAGAAGAAGTGTCTGCCTTAAAATACTGTAAACCCTGAATTCTTCAGCAAGGGCCACTTGTCATTTGGGGTTTTTTGTTTGTTTGTTTTGATTTTTGTTTGTTTTTGTTTTTCAAGACAGAGTTTCTCTATGTAACAGCCCTAGATGTCCTGGAACTAGCTCTGTAGACCAGGCTGACCTCAAACTCACAGAGATTTGCCTGCCTCCCAGTGCTGGGATTAAAGGCGAGCGCCACCACCGCCCCTGCCTGGCTTAATTTTGTTTTGTTTTTCATCATTTGATTTTTATCCTCCTACAAACCCCTGTCACTACCCTTGATGGCTTCTCAAGTACACCTAGCACATCCTGGATCCGTGTGTCAGTCAGGTTCTCCAGAAAGACAGCAGCAATAACACTTAAGGAGATAGGAGGAAGACTTACTGAGGGGTTTGGTTCGTGTGGATGAGTTCTACTCTAGGCTGTCTGCCAGCTGTAAAACCAGAGCAACTATTAATGTCCCAGTCCAAGACTGAAGGCCACAGAATCAAGCCTGAAAGCTAAGAACAATACTGGAGTAGTGGGTTCCAGAAGCCAGACAACCTGGAATCTGATAAGGGAAGGGGGTTGCTCTAGTCCTGGAGAGAGAACAAAGCCCCCTGTCTCTGCCTTTTCATTCCACCCAGTCCCTGATCCACTGGATGGAGCCACCCCCACTGAAGGCAGATCTGCCCCATGCATTCACCACCACCATAAGGCTCTCCTAGGAGCATGCTTACAGTCAGCTCAATAAGGTGCTGGACCCCCTGGTTTCCTTTCAGCAGCAGAAGGGTGTCTCGGTGCCAACCACAGTACTGGAGGTGATTAACGAAGCGACTGATAATAAGCAGTGTTTTGCCAGCTTCCTGGGTGTCCCTGAACCCAACGCCACCACCACACACCAGAAGACACTGCTCTCATTGCCTTTGATGTTTCCCAGGCATCCTTCACAAGAGCCTGTTCCTGGCTACTGGTCAGCAGATACTTTGGGCAAAGGCTCCTCCCTGGGCCTGTGCATCTGGGAGCCTGATGCAGGTTAATTCTTGCCATTCACTCTGATCATGGTTTGCAGCACTATAGAGCCTCCACCCAACATCTGCAGAGTACCCTGAAGAAGGAATGCTCTGCTCTAGGCTTATACAGAGCCTCAGCTTTGCCCCTTCCCCATCTGTCTCTGAGGCTCATGCTTTCTGAGACCAGAGTCCGCAGCATGCTCTCCTCTTCACACCCTCTTCCCTCTGTCAGCTCGAGGAGAGCCATGCATCCACAAGTTAAGGTCAAATAACCCAGACCCCCTGGGAGGCCCATATTCCTTCTGATTGGATCGTTACTCTGTGAAGGTTGAATAAATTCCTCTCTTGTATTGGCTTCAGTGAGCGCATTTCTTTAATTTTATAATGAGGATCACCATGGCTTCAGCCAGGAGAATAAGAGGACAGAGGAAGATGCTCTGGGAGAGTGAGCCAGACATTCTGCCTTGCCCCACCTTGTCTTTGTGACCCTGAGCCTGGGTGGCCAATGCCTTCTGGGCTGTGCTGGACAAGAGGATAGACCACGCCATCTGCTCCTAGGGGTATCTGGAGGCCTCCTGTGTAGCTGCCTCAACATTGTTGGTAGTTTGAGGTCTGAGTCCTGCCACACACATGCTGGGAACATGTGTTATATTTGCAACAGGACCTGTGGCTGTTACAGCAGAAACAGAGAGAGAGAGAGAGATGTCTCTCAAAGTCAGTAGTGTGAGAGCTACCCCCAAGGGAGCGTATTTCCTTCCTTCTGTCTGGCCCCTAGCGCACATTTCAGAGGTGTGAAAAATATGAGCCTGCTAGGTCCTCACACACGGTTTGCTGGAAGCTGCTGCCCTGTGACCCTGACCCTGGATGGTGGAAATACTCTTCGCACCTCCCCATCTAGGTGTGAACAGTCTTGAGAGTTACATTGGTGTGCTTGACTCTAAGACTGAAGGGAGTCAAGACTGTGACTCTCTATAATACATTTTGAAGTTTAAAAAATCACCAGAGAATTGCTCTGGGCTGTTACTACTGTTGGAGGTCACCTCAGACACGTTGGTCCCATATGGTAGCATGTGAGCCAGTGATAACACATTGGTGTGTAGAGGTCAGTTAGCTTCTCCCTCGGCATATGATCTGAGATCTCGGAGCATCTTCCTCTGTCCTCCTATTCTCCTGGCTGAAGCCATGGTGATCCTCATTATAAAATTAAAGAAATGCGCTCACTGAAGCCAATACAAGAGAGGAATTTATTCAACCTTCACAGAGTAACGATCCAATCATGAAGAATATGGGCCTCCCAGGGGGCCTGAGTTATTTGACCTTAACCTGTGGATGCATGGCTCTCCTCAAACTGACAGAGGGAAGAGAGTGTGTAGAGGACAGCATGCTGCGAACTCTGGTCCCAGAAAGCAGTGAGTCTCAGAGACTGATGGGGAAGGGGCAAAGCTGAGGCTCTGTATAAGCCTAGAGCAGAGCATTCCTTCTGCAGGGTACTCTGCAAAGAGTGTCTCCTTGGGGATCAGGGTGCAAGGTCTCTTTTATGAGCCTCACACTCAGCCTAGGAGAACTGGACCCCCTTCAGTGCACACAGGTCTGGGGCCTTGCCTGTGGGAGCAATGGACTGTCACACATCAGGCATTATTGAGGTCGTTGAGCATTGCCTTTGCCTGGGTAGTGACCCTGGACTAGGTCATTATTTCTAGGGTGTGGTCTGGGATGAGGATGATGTGGCGCCTGGGATAATGAGGGTCCGATGACAGGCAAGGCAGAGAAACAATGGAGATTAATCTGAGGTTTGCTGAATGCCAGTCTGCATGCTGGAAGCTGGGAAGTCTGGTTTCTCTTAAGCTAGAACAACCCTAGGGGAAGTGTTCTTCTTGCAGAGTGGGCAGCTTGTGTGTACGGCACCACCCTGGTGCTGCCCAGAGCCCCAGGTATAGTTCGGTATTGGTCCTTGCCACCCAGGTTCTCAGCTCTCAAGTGCAGGTCATTCTCACTCACCCATTGCCTTCATACCTCCAAAAGACTTATTGTCACCTTCTACGTCCATGTGGGCCCATGTCCCAGGTTCCCCAATTCTGCCAGCAGCAGAGCCTCATCTCACACATTGCTCATGTGTCCTGGGAATGGCAGTCTAGCTTTATAAATGAGAACCCTGTCCTGGGTACTGTGAGGCCATATGTGGCCGGCCCTCCCTTCCTTCCCCCCTTCCCAGGGCCTAGGAAAAAGAAGGGGCTTTTTCCTCCACCTGTCATCTCTATTCCAGAAACTACTTCACTTGAAAGGATGCCAGGCATCCTGGGGGGAGGCCCAGGTGAGAGCAGGAACAAGTGCCGTGAGAAGGACTCTTTTAAGAAGGTGGGTTCAGGGTACTATTTGCCTTCTGGAGAAGTAAATGTTTCTAATTATGAGACAAATGAGTGGATACATTTGGAGAAGAATGAGACATCAGCACTCAGCAGTGTCTGAGGACACTTAAGCTTTGGTGACCACACGTAAGCCAACAGTGTAGGTCTATGGCAAAGGCGCCCTGTTGCTAGACTTAGGACTCAGATTTCAGAGAGACATGGAGGACTAGAGGGCACCCGTCGAGTCTACAGGGGTTGGTAGCTGCATCTTCAGACTCTGACTCTCCTGTCTCCCAGACAAGGAAACCAGGTGACAACCATCTCCATGATGGGGTCAGGAGGACAATGGGGTTCTGGAGGCCCCTGTGTAGGCAGCAGGTGGGGCCATTGTTTCCTCCAACCAGAACACTGTCAAGCAACATGTGGCCACACAAAAGGCACAGACACAAGATTTTGCCCCAGGCTCTCTGGGTTGTGCCTGGGACCAGGAACCTGAACCAAGCTGTGTGTGTGTTCTGAAGGAGAGACTAAGCAATAGCCAGAATGGTGGAAAGACATATCTGCCATGCAGCCCTCAGGTACACAAGTCACAGAACACAGAGTCACACCAGACGCGTATTTCAGAACGGCCACCGTGTACTATGGTGGTGGGAAGTACCCTGGCCGTTGAGTGAGGTGGAGGTGCCCATGCTGGTGCACGGTCTGGTATACCTCCCTTGCTTATGCTGGCATGTTCTTGGTTTGGGATGGCATGGCTGTATGGGGTGGGGGCTAGTGGTGGTTGTGATTTTGTGTGTCTGTTACGTTTTCCACCTGCCGCGAGTATGACTGACTAATGGCTAAAACCACAACTCTCCAGGGGTGTCTCCGGGGATCATCCACCTGGGGACAGGTACCCTGTCTTGGATGATCTATGGAGACTTTCCACCAAAATACCTGTTTTGTCTTGACACAGAGATTGTGACCTCACAGCTGTGTCTTTGGCCGTTTTAAGGCAGCTGGCTCTGTGACTGTTGGAATGGTAGCTGACATTTAAATTTTATTTAACTATCTCACTGTCTGGGAGTCAATATTGAGTCACAGGATGGACAAATGGTTTTTGTGTTTAACTCTCTCTCCATACTACCAGAGCCAAAGAGAAATGAAGAGTTTATTTCCTTCCCAGGCTTTCATTGCTATAAGGACCTGTGACTCCATGTTTGTCTCATCTGTCCAGTCACGTTTAGTGAGGCCGCTTCCTTAAACCCTTACCTGATGTTTGTAGAAAAAGCTACTGAGTCCCTCTTTCTATCATGAAGTTAGTTCTTAATGTACGTTAACTGAAGTAAAACATGCTAATGGCATGAAAATACTGGACATGTGGACTGGGGAAGGTGGTCCAACTGTGAGGCTGGAATGCAGAGAATTAATAGGGAGACGGGTGTCCCTGAAGGGTCTGTGTTCTCTCTGTCCTATCACGTTGCCCAGCCTCAATCATGCACAATACTTCACACCTTCTTTGTGTCACTTGTACTAGGAGGTACAGAAGTGACTGCCTGTTGCTATTCATGAAAACCGATTGAATCACAATCCAGACAGCAACAAGCTCCTGGGAGATGCCTTTCCATTTCTGTGGCTTGTTTTTGAAATGGGGTTTCACTCTATAGCCCATGCTGGTCCTAAACTCATATCAATCCTCCTGCCTCGTCCTCCCAAATGCTGAGATTATAGGAATGAGCCACCACAGTCAGACGGGTCTTGTATTATTGTTGATGTTGTTCTGAGTGTCTAGGGACTCTGTGTCACAGAAGTGATGGCTTGCTCAGGGAGAGGACCAGGTGGAACACTGATGAAGGCAGGAAAGGGAAAAGATGGTATCTCAAGGCCCAATCCCAAGACTGTGACCATTCAGCGAAGTGTAGGCCTCTTCATCACCTGTTTCTGTGACTTGCAAAAGTTCCAGGTCTTGGTCTCTGAGAGGGTGGCTGAGTCTTGGTATTGATATTTCTGAAGGATCAACCACCAGTTACCTTCTCAACACAATAGCCTTGCACTCTTAGTTTTTACAGCATCTTACTCCAAGAGCAATGTATTCCAAACCCTGTGGGAAGAGAAAGAAGGTAGGTCATACAGGTCCATTTTCATCCTATGTGTTTTCGTTCAATAGGATTTTAATGCCAGCATGGCATGTCTACATCACACCTGGGCTTATGCATGGGCATCTGGTATGTACACATACATATTCACACACACACACACACCACACACACACACACACACACACACACACACACACACACACACAGAGAGATATCCCATACACACTGGGAACCTTTTCTGGGAAGGTTTGCTCAGTAGAACCTGCAGATGGAGGTAAATACTGCCCATACCCAGAGGATCTTCCTGCAGGTGCTAGGCATCTCTCTGTCTCCTGCCCCAACCTCCATACTAGCCTAAGTATGTGTATAGAGAAAAATGCATCTGTCTGACTTGGGCAGGAAAGCAGAGCCATGCACTGTCCAGGTGAACATCAGAGTTCATCAAATATAACCAGAAGATTCTCAAACCAGAACTCTTCATATAGGGTCCATGCCCAATGGAGCTAACATATGGGCTCCATTGGCCTCTAAACAGCACCTGGAAAGACAGACCCCCTAGAGAGATGAACCCTCTCAGCCATAAGACAGAGTTGTGGGGAGCATGGGCAGCCTTCCCTCCTTTTTATTTTCTCTACTGACTAGTGATAGCCACCTTTTCCAGAGAGAAGCTGCATTTGATGAAGTCTAAATAGACCAGCCATTAGCTCAGGTACCTTCAAGCTCAAAAACTGGATCTGTCTAAGTGTCTAGGACCCTGCCTCTGTTTGGCAAAAACCTACTTTCCCTCCTACTGGGAGAAGGTCCAATTGCCTGCATATTGGAACCAGGAGCCTTCCATCTCCTCAAGCTCTCCCCTAGCTTTCCCTGAACTATGATCCCTGAGCAAGGACCATCAGCAATGTAAGAATAGCAAAGCTTCTCAGTTCTGAGAAACAGGACCTCCCAAAACAGCCCGTATGTGGCTCTTGAGAGCTTGGGGACTAGTTTAGGATAACCTCAAATTTTATGTGTGCCTGACTTTCTGGACTTTTGTTTTCAGAAAATCCAATCTCGGGAAGGACAATGAGGACCCAAGTGACTCCTAATAGGACCCATACTAGATGTTCCCCTGGCTTAGAGCCCTGGTCCAGGTGAAGCCCCTGGAATGCTGGGGTCTATAGGAGCACGTTTCCAATCCAAGACATCACTTAGGATGGTACCCAGATACTGACACTGTTGTAGTTGACATATAGAACTCCCAAATTCTCCAGGAAGAGCAGGAACAGGTGCAGACAAGCCATCTTACCCTCTTTACCTTGATTTCTCAATCTGGGAAGTGGGTATCTAGGGCCCTCAACTGCCTTTAGGAGTATCTGAGGGCTAGCCAGTTTCTACAACGCTCTTTAAGGTCCTGGGTGAAAGTGCTTGGGAATCAACCATCAGTTTGTTGTATTGTGAAGCCTTCTGGCGTCTGGCACCCTGTCCTCCCCAGAACTCATGCTTCCTGTAAGCCACTGTAAGGGAGTTACCAGATGGGAGAAGGGAGGCTCCTTGTGGTTTAACCATGGTGCCTGCTGAGGTCCAGAGGGCTTAGCTGCCCACCCATTCAACACTGCCTTACATTCAGGCAGATTCATGCATTAACAGGTGACAGCCAGGCAGTCCTTGCCTACCTAGTCTGCCTCTGGTGATGACCTACAGCTGGTGTGGGTACTACCATCCCCTCCTAGCCACTGGCCCTGAAGCTTTCTCTACCATTCTTTTTTTTTTTTTTTAATGTTTGCTTTGCTGATTGTGAATACTTCCTTCAAAAGAGGAAAATGCTGGCTGTGCCCTTTTGGGTGTGGAGGTGCCTGGAAACACTGGGCTCTGAATAGGCAGATGATGTGGCGTGGGCTTGCAAAGGTTCAGGATGTGTAACGAGTGACACTCTGCCCCGGAGGCAGTCCGGTGAGCATGTGCGTCGGAAATGGCGATTAACCCCGAGAGCCTAATTCTGCCCTTCCTCCCCCTCCTTCTTCCTTTCATTCAGTAAACATTTAAAAGTGGTGCTGGTTCAGGCACTGTTCCAGGGTCTCGGGAGGACCAAGAGGAAGGGAAGTGATCTTGGCTGGAGCTGAGTGTGGAGGGAGGAGGGCCAATTCATAGGGGCAAGATGGTTTCTCTACAGAACCACAGAACGGAGGTGTGTCACAGGTGCCCCAGAGAGCTTTTGGGTCCCACAAGGAAAAGCATAAGAAGGTTCCAGAAAGAAGGGAGGCTCAAATGGAGTTAACACAAAAGGTCTCTGAAGTGGAAAGGACCCAAGTGGAGTGAGGGGTTCAGACTTGGGTCACACTTTGCCCAGCCCCACAGTTTTTCAGGAAGGAGAAACATGGTTGCAGTGTCTTCTTAATGAGGTCAGTTCAAGACCAGGCCAGGGCCCAGGCAGAAGGAGTGGCTGGCACAGGCAGCTGTGACTGGCAAGGTCCTGTGCCACAGGCCAGGGGCCCAGATATCTTTGTGTATGCTCTATGGAGAACAGTCTAGAGCAGGTACCGGGCCCTTGGTCCCAGTGCCCCTTTTGAGGAACATAGACCCCACTGTGGAGACAGTTTCCAGTGTAATCTACAAAGTGATTCTCGGAGCCCAAACCTGTTGAAACGTTCAGGACAGTAGAAATTCAGTGAACAGTTACTGGTGAATGCACTCAGCGTAGGAGCTCAGGAAAGCTGGGACAAACTGGAGAAGAAGCAGAGGTAACTGAGGTGAAGCCCGAGATTTCCCTCAGCCGCTTTTCCATTAAAGGGAAAAGGGCTCCTATTTGGTGACAGTACTCTTTTGAGAGACACCAAGATAGTTAATTAATGGAAATTTAAGTTTATGAATAATAAATAATCATTCTTATGAAGGAGCATTTCCATCTGTTGGATCTTCTGCTGCATCCATTTAACTACAGCTGGAGTGCCAGGAAAACCATCAACAGAAAAAAAGTCATGTATCCTTCCATTTAAAGTTGTATCAAAGGCTCACTAAGCAAGTGGAGGCATGAAAGGCAGCCAAACCCAGAAACGCGGTCCGGGAACCCTGCCTCACCTGCTGCTCCATGTGCAGCTGATGGCTCACTCTGAACTCTGCTCCCGTCCTGTTGCCAGTCAAATCTGAACATGTCAAAATGAGGCTTCCCGGCTACACGTTACTCACAAGGAAATGACTGACGTACTTTCTGCTTTGCAGATAGCAGGCATGTTTTCCTGAGGCCTCACTGGCACAGCCTCTGGATGCAGACAAGCTTGTCATCGGGACAATTATGTCTGTTGTCATGATGTGCACTCTGAGCTCAGTGTGTACTCTGGGGAAAGTGCTCTTCTGCTTCCCAGGTGGTCTCTATATAATATTTCAGGCTCTACAATGGCATTGAAGCTTTTTAAGTATCCTTATCTTTCTGTGACACATATGTTATTGTCTGTGGAAGAAGCAAATGCTCTTTAGGATTGTTGGGTGAATATGAGAGAAGGGAATTGGAAAGTTTTTTCTCTGCTCCTCTTGAAAGCTCATCTCAGTGTTCCCTCACAGTCCTGCAGGTCAAATCCATAATAAACAATGCTAGGGGGTCTCACTGGTACTGGAAAATTTGAAAGAGCAACAGAGTACAATATGAGAGTATTTGTGACCGGGAGTGAACCATCAGTGAAGACGTTATGAGGTAATCTCTGAGACAGAGGAAAGCACAAGAGCCTGCAGGAAACAGCCGCAACTGGATGGCCATGGGTGACTGACTGTCTATCCCAGGGAGATCTCTGTGAAGTAAAAAGGACAGAACAGCCCTGTCAGGTGTGAGAGCATGGTGACACTCATCATCTGAACAAAGTCATCCAATGACCAGGCTCACTTCAAGAAAGGCCAACGCAGGAACTTGGCAGGTCAGCACCTCATAGCAGGATGCAGAAATAGAAAGAAGGTGAAGTTATGCTGGATACAGAGAGGAATGCTGGGAAGTTGTTGGGAGCCTGGGCTGGTAAGGTCTTTGGAAGGAAACAGCCATGGTTGTGTGTCATGTCAATGTGTCCCAGCCCCGTCATCAACTCCATGAGCTTCACACTGTGTGGAACTTGTTCTCCATAGCCACCATGCACGATGAGCTGCACTTATACTTCAGTTCACTTAGAATGTTATTTCCCAAATGTTTTTTTCCCTGCCTTGTGGTAGCACGGAAGGCGGCCACCCCATGCCCTGAGGGTACAACTTCTGCAAATGCCATTCTCCTCTCTGGGATGGGCAACATGTCCACAGACCCCTTGTCCAGCAGTTCGGGACCTTCCCTGTAGGTCCCCATGTCACTGAGCTTTGTGAGCCCCAGCCTTCTTCAGAAATGAGGAGCAGCCCTTGGGGATTTCTGCAAGCTCCTGTCTGGGCATGGCATCCTTGCTCTACATCATGTAGGACCCTGTTTTCACTGATAGAATTTATCAAATAGAGGGTCCTCACTTCACTGGGGTGAGACAGACACCCTGAGACAGGTCATTTTTTTCTGATCTTGGGTCTGTCATGTGGGGCTATTGGCATGCTTTTATGTGGGCGCCACCAGCCTTCTGCTAGTAGGATGGCCAGAGGGTGAAGTATGAGGCCCCACGAGTCTGTAAGATGGGCTGGTACAGGCCCATGTACATGTGTTCCAGGACTCTTGTCTAACAAGCCTAAGGATGTCCATTGTCTGGGCTCCAATTTCTCAGGAACGGGGTGCTCACTGAGAAGTCCTGCCATTCATGGTTTAAGTTAACTGGAAACAGATTTTCTCATTTGTATTCCTGGCCAACATTAAAACCTCAGATCACACAGTTCTGTCTCTCACACATGCACAGCCCATTCACATGCAGCCATTTCACACACAGGCCATTCTCACACACCCATGCAGCCTCATCACACACACAGCCCTGCCATACACTCAGGCTCTATCACATACACACAGCCCGTCATAAACGTAGCCCTAATCACATACAGGCTCATTCACACTTAACACAACACACAGAGCCCCATCACATACTCAGCTCCATCACACAGGCCCACTTGCTGTTTCCACTTCAGTCTGCATGGTTTTGAAGAAATCCCCAGGGAACAGGGCCAAAGACACAGGCATCTGAGAGTGTGTGGGGGAGGGGGGTCAGGGAGAGTGACAGCTGGTGAGTTGTGGCCACCTCTGGGTAAGCCATCAGCCCCAGGTGGGAGGTAAATCAGCAGTCCCTAGGTCAGATGGCACTGTCCATGTTCCCAGGATTGGCTGTCCTCACCCCAGGAAGGTAAGCAAACCCCGCATGTGTTGTCATCACTCAAAGGGCCCGGGGGAGAAGAGGACGCAGGGCTGACCGCCCGGGGTGGCAACAGGACACCGTGCAGAAGGAGCCGGCCAGCACAGCTGAGTCCAGCAGGGATTTAGATCAAAGACTGGCAGCTGTGCGGCAGTGAGGAGGGCCAGGAGGGAGCCTCTTGGGGCGCCGAGGGGGCGCCCAGCCCTAGCAGTGTCCACTCCTCTGCATCTTGCTGTTTGGGAGCCCTTTGTGTGTGGCACATGGGGGGGTCCATGGTCCTTCCGTGACAGGGAAACCTGGGGAGGGTACCCATGCTCTCAAATGTGCCATCTATCCTGAGAGCACACTTGGGGTCCTGGGGCCTCTGCACGGCAGGGAAAGATCGTATTTTCTCATGGGCAAGGTGACCCCACCGATGCTCTCCAGAGACACCCTGCTGCGCTCATGGCTCAGTACTGGCCTCTGGATTCTGCTAGTGGGAAAATGTGGACCTACTCTCACTGTCTACCCCAAAGAGAGAGCCAGGCCAGAGGACAAAGCCTATAGGGTGGTGCCCATGGGCAGCTATGTCTTCTACTCTGCTTCTACCTAGGAAGTTCCCCAATCTCCCTGTGCTGTGCAAGAATTAAATAAGATCCACATGAGGCTTGTGAAGGCTGCAGATTGGAGAGGTGGCAGCTGAGTCCTCTGTAAGGGCCACGAGGCCTGAGTCATGGACCCATGGGGCAACAGCTGTCTCACACTGTGGGGGAGGGACACTTTGAGACACTTTGGACTGTCCTCCCAAAGGTCTGTCAAGATGGGAGTAAAAATGAGAGGTGGTGAGTGTCTATTTGAGGGCGACAGTCCTGTGCCAGGGTCACCCTCTGCCATATAGACAGCAGATGGGTTCCAGTGATATGGAAACAGGACCTGGGGTCTGGGGGACCTTGAGGCTCCTGTGAGGCTCCCATCATGGGTTCACAATTGTGGTCTAGTGAATCATGGTCCACCTGCACCTTTCAACACCCTGGAGACACATGGGCTTGAATCTCACCCTAGCTTTCCTTCCCAAAGAGAAAGAAGCAGTGACTAGAAATAGTCACTCCGGGGCTGCTGGGTGTGTGTGTGTGTGTGTGTGTGTGTGTGTGTGTGTGTGTGTGTGTGTGTGTTAAGAACATGGCAAGCAGAAAAGAGGAAAAGAAAAGCTAAATATTAGGGGATGTGGAAGGACTGAATGCAGTTGATGAACAACAGTTATTGAAAGAGGATATAAAGCTGAATGCTTTGCAAGTTCTCACTCAGTCATGGATTTGTTTGTTTGCTGTGGTGAGTCGATGCATAAAAATATACTTGATAGTGAACATATTAATCTGATGAGAAGCTCCAGAGCTTCTCTGCTGGTCTAACTGTGCAGAAGTTCACTGAGTTACATCACTTCGGGGGGGCAGATTAATTTCAGTGTGTGTGTGTGTGTGTGTATTTCATTTGCAATGTTTTTATAAGAAAGATTTTTTTTAAGAACGTGGCAAGGAATGATTGTGCTCTCAGCTAAGGAGCTCTTACAGACTCTCCTTAGAAAACAAGGTAGCTAGTTGGTGCGGTGGTGGATGCCTGTAATCTCTATACTTAGGAGGCTAAACAAAAGGATTGTTGTAAATCTGAAGCCAGTCTGGCTACAGTGTGAGACTTTTTCAATCTGATTAAAAAGAAGAAATAGAAGAGAAAACAAGACAGCCTTCAGGTGGCCAGTGTATCCCAGACAAGGACATAAAAGGATCCGGTTTGCTGTTGATGAGTACTTCCCTACAGCCAACTCTGGGAATGATACCAGGGACCACTTAGAACAGGGGCAGTACAGGCAAAACTCAGTGGTCTCCGCACAGGATTTAAAGCTCCACAGTTCACCATCTCTGAAATTTCCCAAGTGCCCTTGACAGCCCTCAGCACACACCTGGATGTGTCTCCGGCTCACACCTGCGAAGAGAAGTTGCAGGGTGAGTTGGTTGAACCATAGCCAGCAAGGAAGTAGCAGGTAGACCAAAAAGTCAGAGTTTCAAATTGGCCATAGAGGATGCTCAGGGCAAACCATGATCTGCTTTTATAGGCCATGAGCCTTGGAACCAATGTGGCACAAAACCTCTTCTCCTCTGCTTCCTTTGAGTCCTGGTCCAAGGTTCAGTTGACCCATTCAGCTTTCTGGTGAGCCCAGGGCGGCAACGCGATAGTCAGTCTCTGTGTGTCTGTTGGCCGGAAACTTCCGTGTCGTATCAGCCCATCTAGCAGGATTTCAGGTTTGAATATTCTGGCCTTGACTTTGGGTTTTAAAATCTCATGGTCAGGGCTGGGGCGATCACTAATTTGGTAAAGTGACTGATGTTCAAGCATGAGCACGGGAGTCTGACCCCTAGTATCTGCATAAAAAAAGTCAGGGTATGGTGTTGTGTGTATGACCCCTAGTATCTGCATAAAAAAAATCAGGGTATGGTGTTGTGCAATTGCAACCTAGCGCTGGGGAGATGGAGACAGGAAGCTCCCTGGGGCTCGCTCCCCGGCAGCTCAGGCTACCCCTTGAGTATCAGCTCCCAGTAAAAGACCCTAACTTAAAAATAAGTTGGGCAGCTCCTGGGGAATGACCTCTGAACTCCACATGAAGTATCCATATATGCATGCCAGTTCCTCACCCCCACACACATACACCACACACACACACACACACACACACACACAGATACAACCACATACTCATGTGTACCTCTATACATGCGCACCTGTACACATACACATACAAAATGAAAATAAGTAAATAAATAACAGAAACCCGCACAGTCATGATCAGGAGGTGACACTCATTTACCAGTATTACCTTCTCCAAGCCTCCTGGTGAAATCCATATAGCCCTAAGACACAGAGGCCCAACTCTGGCCCTTGCTAGCGCATATCCTGTTTATCCTGAGCTCTCAATAGAGAGTCGCTCCCATTAGAGTTCTGGCTGTTGTTTCTGAGCCTTCTAGAAGTGTGTGAAGAGACCTGGAGTCACCCTGTGTGGAGGAGGCCTGGACTATATCCCAGTAGACACAGGCCAAGTAAGGCTGGATCACAAGGGGCCGTACTGAGTGGCTGCTATTGATGGCCAATGGCAGGTAGTTCTTGCAAGCTCTCTGATTCTCAGCATCCATCTGAAATGTGACCCTCCCCGCCCCCATATACACATACCTGCCTTTCAGGATGGCTGTCACTGTCCCCAATGTCCTTGTTCTCTGCTTGGAGCTGTGAGCAGCTGGTACATTAAAGCATACACAAGGGCTCACCTCAGGCTTCTGGAAAGCAACTCTCCTTCCTTAAGACCTGACCTGCATATTTACCAGACACAAATGAAGAGACCTTTTGTGGCCCTTGTGACCCCGGACACCAGGGCAACACGTGCCCCTGGTGTTCTACAGTAAAAACACACAAGCTCGAGCCCTTCTCTGCACACCATCACTGCCACCCACATACTCCACTGCCTGCACACTGGCCTGCACCCCTCTTGCTACACCATTTAGACCAGGACTTTTGGCTGAACACTGCCTCAGGCTTCTTTAAGGCAGGGTGGAAAGCAGACATTATACTACTGCACATGTGTCTGGTGAGGAGCTTGCCAAGGTCGCACATGGTGGCCACAGTGAGATTCCCGGGGTAGGCTACAGAAGTTCAGCCCAAGTACTGTGGCCTAGAACTTGTGGTTGAGGAGCGTCACAGTCGCAGCCATTCAGGGAAGCAAAGGCCCAAAGCAAAAACAACAGACCAGGGAGGGCTGAGCAAAATGGCCATTGGTGAGCCTGTGACAGAAGGGAGAGGGTGGGTGCTGATTGCTTATTTGATCTCAGTGTACGTCAAAGTGCCTTCTGCTTACCCACACATATGGGGCAAAAATTCTAGTCTTCAGACCTGATTGCTGTTGAAGAAGAGAGAGCAGGCATAAGAGGCCCCGTCTCAGCCTGGCTGTGGGAGGTAAAACCTGCACAGCACAGTTCACTGCCCCAGTCACCCCATGGCTCCGTCCCTTATGCCCACACTGGACAGAGCTCTACATCACAGCTGGGATTTACCCAGTAACAGGTGAGGTGTGAGAAAGAAGTAATCTCCCTTCTAACCACTGGCACCTGCAGCACAAAACCCCAGAAAGAAACTGGGAGTGAGCACTGGACAAGGCCGCAGTTACTGTGGTGACTGTAGAGGATTGTCAGCAACACACCAGGAGAATCGGCCATGCGGACCACCTCCTCATTATGAAGGGATGTGGGAGCTGTGGACAGAGCACCAGGCCAGGCGTCTCCATGGCAGCGTGAAGCCTGCAGGGGACGACAAAGAAGGCATTGATGAGGCAGCTATGGGAGGGAAGGCCAGGAAGCCCCTTCTAAAGGCAGCCAAGCCCAAAGTACAGCTTTGCTCTGATCCGGGGCAGCCCCATGCCTGAGGCCATGGCTCTAAATGCTGGGGCCACCGAGGCACTAGGGCCCTATGCCATCCGCTGGCACCAGGGCTGTATGCCATCCACTGGCCAGGTCTTTTGTTTGTATCACCTGCTCCTCTCAGCTGGCAGCGCACAGAGGCCTCTTTAGCTCTGAACGGGGAGTGTGGCTTAAAGAAGAGGGCAGCATTAGGGAGCCAAGAAGCTCATGCATGACCCGCCATACAGGCTGTCCTCACTCCCAGAGAGACTCTGAGATGAAAACAGACTTCAGTACACAGCAACAGCACAGAGGTGAACGACTCACAGCATCCTCAGGGTCCAGACCCTTGCCAGCTACTGAGATGAATGGGGTCCTAGAATCCCACAGGCTTAGGGTTCCCATAGCCCTGGGGTCCCACAGCCCTGGCGTCCCACAGTCCTGGGGTCCCACAGGCTTGGGGTTCCCATAGCTCTGGGGTCCCACAGCCCTGGAACCCCACAGTCCTGGGGTCCCACAGTCCTGGGGTCCCACAGGCTTGGGGTTCCCATAGCTCTGGGGTCCCACAGCCCTGGAATCCCACAGTCCTGGGGTCCAATAACCCTTGGAAACTTCACTGTCTATTCCTTACTCAAATTCTGTCCATGGCCAAAAAAGGCCACGATGGCCCTTGCCTCTGAGTATCCTCAATCTGTCCCCAGAACCAGCTTACTCCCAGTGGCCCTGCCACAAGCAGTTTCTTTGGATACGTCACTAGTATCACACACTAGTTCTGTTCTCCTGAGACTGTGTGCCGACCACAGACCCTGGGCCTTTCCGCCTCTGGAATTGCTGGAACTGGATCCTTCCTCTACCCTGAGTCCCACTTGTTCTGCTTCTCTGGAGATCCCAGACTCATACTGAGCTTGAGCCTGTAGCCTCCCCAAAGCACACTCTTTACCCTATTTTCCATGGAGTCTGCCGTCAAGACAGGGTGTACCCAATGGTCTATCATTAGTATATCTGCCCCAGATCTCTGTTGCTTCCTGTGAACTCTGAAAACTCAACCTTTTGGGCCTCAGTTTTATTTGTGAATTGGAAATGACAGCTCAGTGCCCAGTGGAAGGTATCATGATTCAACCATTAATAAAATGCCAGGTTCCATCACTGATGCTAACTTCCAGGTTCTTGAGGTCTTAACTCCTATCCCCAGGATCATAGGCCAGGGGAGATCCACATCTGGACAGACAGTGTCTGTCTGTTCTAGGTGCCAAGGTTCCCATTAGAGGAAAGAGGTCAGGTTATTCTGCAAGTCAAGTGATCATTCAGGAGTAACTGTCCACATGAGGTCTGGGATTCTTCTCACTGTAGTGGCAGATACTGAGCACATAAAACCACATAAATGTAATACTTTTTTGGACCTTAGAAGTACAGAAAGGCCTTCAGCCCAAGAGAGCATTCTTAGGAGGAGTAGTCTCTGGAGGCTCCACATGGCCCTGACCCTTCATCAGAAGTGGTTGGCCTCAGACATAAGTCCTCCTCAGCCACAGTTCTCCTGATGTTTTTCTGCTTCCTATTTTACTTGCAAGGATCCCCTGGTATCGCTGGGGTTCTTTAGCTACATACTCCCTTAAGCCAACCACCCCATGGTATCTTGGTGTGTGAGGTAACTCCCTGTTGAATCAAGACATAGACATCCACATCTAGCTGCCCACATCTTCTCAGAGAAAAGTCTAAAGGTCTCAAAGGAACAGGTTAGAGAGAAGAGATGGGTGTAGGGGAAAGCCAGTGCAGGTCTCCCATGTAGAAGAAGGTGCACCCAGGGACACACATGATTTCCCAAAGGACTGAAAGACTCACCTCTCATTTCCTCTTAGCTATTTGCTTAGGTCTCATGTCTTTCTTGATGGTTTTTGTTTTCCTTGAAATCTACGCAACCAGGTAATTTCAAGGTATTGGAGGTTATTTTGCAAACCTGAAGCTCCCAAGATGCATGGCCACCTGAGCAATGCATCTTATCCACAGACAACTAGACGGTACCTGGAATGCAAAGGGCAACAAAAGTTCTATAGGCACTTTCCTGTGTCCACCTTGAACCCAGAACTACCTACTATCAAGGAAACACAGAGAAGATACGAGAGCCAAGTTGACCTGAAATGCCAGTGTACCATTTAGCATCCTGGGGACAAGAGAAGCCCAGATTCAAAAGGCATCCCAGGCAGGAAGGACTTGTAGAAAACAGGCATGGGACCAACTCTACTAGGGCATGGGCTACTATTCTGGAATGCCATCACAGAACTAATGGTTACTCCCCACTCAACCCAGTGCTCCAGATCCACGACTAACAGGGGCAGTTTTTCTGTCAGATTCAAATGGGTCTGTGTTCATCAGGTTTCTGACTAGTTCAGGATTCACCCTGTAAAAATTAAACAAAGGGAACAAAGAAAGCAAGCTCCCTGTCTTTAGAGGCTCTCTGTCTACCCAGCAATATGGGCCCTCAGCAGGAGTGCACTGGTGAGCTGGGCAGAGTTGAGAAACTGTGATATTTCTGTAAGATGTGGAGTTCACAGTTCCCACCTGCTTTCCTGCCCCTGGTCATTCCTTGCTGTTCAAAAACCATCTTGAGACATTGGCGTGTCCATCATCATGGCAATCTACACTCTTCTAGATGATGGGTGACATGCTCAAAGCTGGGTTACTCAGAGGCTCTGGAATGCAAGGCAAGTAGAACCTTTAGACAGGGCCTGGCCAAGCTGACCTGACCTGAGTAAGCTATGTTGGTCCAGCAATGTCTAAAGTCAGCTGTTATCCCGTGTAAGGTGATCACTTCTCACCTCACCCACTGTCTTTCTTTTCTTCAATTAAATAGAACAAATACCTGTGAGCCCCTCTCTTCTCCTCCCACAGCTCAGACTAATAGAGAGCCCCTGACTACTTCTAGGAAAGACGGGATTTGGAGACTGAGACCCAATCCCAACAGCACTTTTTCAAATGTAAAAAGTTTGTTGACCAATAGATACCTTCATGAGTGATCTCTCCTTTGTGACGGAGCGGTCTATTTATTACCTTGTCATGAGAGGGTGTGTATGTCAGGCTCCTGACCACATGGACTCTGGAGGTAAAAGGACAGTCTCTCTGGTTGGCCTGGGTCTGAAGCACACTGTGCTCGAGGTCGCAGGAGCTATGCTTAGCTCAGATGATTTGCCCATGGGAGACACAAACCCAGAGAGAGCCACAGTCTATCAGTATCTTCTGTCCTTCTACCTGAGTGGAGAACCAAGAAGCCTTGAAGGTAGGAGGAGGCTACTCAGTAAGAGCAGAATGTAAAAGTGGCCTAGAGCACCAGCTCAGCTGGGGTGGCAAAGATGCTGGGCCACCATGTATCCCTGAAGACCAGTCTGTTGTGTGGATCTTCTGGTGATCTTGCTTGACCAGGAAGTCAGAGCCTCCCAAGGGACCTGTTCTTCTGCACACTTCCTAGAGTCTGGGCAGCAGCATCCTTTAGTTCTGTACCACAGGCACAAACTGAATTCTGTGGGTGGCGTGTGGACTGCTGGTGGACGGAGGCCTCCTGCAGAGCCTGGAAAAATGCCCTTCTTTGGAGCGGCATGCTGAAGTGCACTGAGTTTTATTTATGTTGTGGCATTAAAAACAGATGAGACATCAATTGATCCATTGAGGGTTCCTTTGGGGGTTACAGACAAAGTAATCTGAAAAATCTTGTTTCAATGCTTTTTAATTAAAGCTCCAGATGGTGGTAAAAGATGTGTTAAAGGGATTCTGTATAAATCAAAAGAAATAACAAAAAACAAAACAAAACAACAACAACAACAAAAGAAACTCAAGGACGAATGTGTGTCATGACTCAATTTTCCAGCTGGCTCTAATGCAAAGGGCATGGGCTGTGTGTGCAGTCCGCAGCCAGATGCATGCCCTGTGTTTGGCTCCGTCTCCCTGTGATGTGAGAAGTTGAACTTCTTGAGCCTCTGCCCTCTTTGCAAAGGACCCGTTCTTTTCTGAACGCACTGTGCCTATCTTAAAAGAAAACCTTTTAGACACTATCAGCCTAGAAAATATGTAGGAGTGTGGCACACAATGTGTGTTCAATAATTGTTACTAATTTCCATACTATCATTGCAAGTGCATGTTCTTCAAAAAAATTACTGACTTTCTCACAAAAAATAATAAAAGAATTCAGCAGAATTGTAGGTTACAAAATCAACACACAAAAATTGTCAGTTTCTATACAATAGATATGAAAGCCCCCAAGGAAATTAAAAACATTTGTGATCAGCAGAATTAAAAAGTAATAAGGTGCCTCCAAAGAATTTACCTGAACAGGTGAAAGATTTGTGTCCCGGAAAATACAAAAAGTTCCTTTAAGAAACAGAAGAAGGCACAAATGACAGGTACTCCATGTTCATGGATCACAATACTCAGTGTTGTCTGATGTCAATTGCCTGAAGGCATCTTGGGTTCCTTATCAAAACCCCAGCAGCATTTGGGTTTTTTTTGGGGGGGGGTGTTTTTTGTTCTTTTAAAGCTATAGTAATCAGAAACGCAGATCCATAGACTCGAGCAAAGGCAGAGATAAACCTTGCTGACACGACCGATTTCTCCAAGGTCACAAGACTGTTCAACGGAGAAAGAACAGTCTCTTCAGCAAATGGTGCCAGGGAAATGGATATGCACAAGCAAAAGAAAAAAGGTAGACACACTAAGTGATAAACAGAAGTAAATCAAATGGATCATAGACCTACATAAAAGACCCAACATTCTTATAGTACAAGAAATAAATCTCTTATAAGAAAATAATGTAAAAATTCTCTCAGAAGGGAGAACAGTGGGAACTTGATAACGTTAGACTGACAAGATTTTCCTACATATGACACCAGATTAGAGTGAAGCTGACTGAAAATAGATGAAGGGCACTACTGAGATTTAAAACCTCTGTGCACCAAAGGCACAATCAACAGCCCGAGAAAGTGTGTGAAAACCATATATCTGATCAGGAGTTAATATCAAGAATATGTAAAAAAAAAAAAAAATCCTACAACTTGACAAGGAAAAAGAACTCATTCAGTAGCCCAGGCTGGTCTGAAACCTTCCTCTGCCTCCCAACTGTTGTGCTCAATGAGTGTCACCCACCATTCCTGAGTCAAGGCTAGACATTTCATCATAATAAAACACTCACTGAGTGTGGTGATAGGCCTTGGGTTTGTAACATGAGACACCACCTCTGCCTCTCAAGGACTCTCAAGTCATTTAGGGAGGTGACAGGTGTGGATGAGTAAACTGAAGGTCTGGGTACTCTTCTGACAGTGTCCACAGACACTGAACTGTGGGCATGCTGTCTGGATGCACACTGCTCTCCCCTCTGTCTACAGGGGAATTCAGCTTTGACAGGGAAACATCCATCTTGAAGTGATTCCTCCCAGGGCTACCTGGCTACTTGCCTCTGTATCCAGCATAGCCATGTAGGAACCAGGCCTCTTACAGACCCGGCTTCCTCCTTGCTCCCCCACTCTGCTGCGCTACAGTTACAGCACATTCCCAGACTCCTAAACGTTCCCAGACTCAGAGGACGTTTAGGAGCTTCACCCCTGCATTATAGATCAAGGATACTTCTCAGAGGGAGGGACAATAACTGGGCAGAGAGAGTGACCTTTGCTCTGAGTCTAGACCCTGAGTAGGTGGATGCAGAAACCCTACAGACTGGAGCTCTTCATAGGCTTATCACAGGAGAGCAGGCACTCTTCCGTCCCCCACAGACTGCTCGTTCCTTTCAGCATCTTGAGAATTACAGAGCTCAACTAGCCCTTGGCCAGGGCGTTATTTCTATGATCTCTGTAGGAAACCCTGGAATGAGAATCCTTTCCTTCCCTTTTCTTTTCCTTTCTTTTTCCTTTTCTTTTCTTTCTTTTCTTCCCCCCCCCCTCCATCCTTTCCTTCCTTTTTTAGCTTTTTGAGAAAGGATCTCACTATGTAGCCCCGGCTGTCCTGGAATTCACTATGTAGACCAGGTTGGCCTCACACTCACAGAGATCCACCTGCCTCTGCCTCATGAGTGCTGAGATTAAAAGTGTGCGCCACCACACACCCAGCCTGATAGTCTCTTCACAAATCATCTCTAATCATTCCACCTGAACAGCCCTTGAATCACCATGTGATGCATGATTGGCCGTTTGTCTGTCTCAGAGTGGGGTATGGTCCAAAGCAGGCATTCGGGAAACATTCTGTGATGCATAAAAGAAAACCGAGAAAGTGAAAGCTGCTTGAATATAGGGGTCTTGTTCATCAGAGACTGCATTTCAATTTAGGAGAAAAGTTTGTCTTGCCTTTATAAAAGACTTTGTGAATCGAGTACCTTTACAGGGCTTATTTCTCTTACCAGATTTTATTGCTGAGTTGGTACATATAGCAATGAGTGAGATGGAGTATTTCCTTGCCTGGGCCAAGAAAGATACAGAACAGGGTGGTTACAGCTGTAAGGCCACCAGCTTTGAGCGCCATGACTGCAGATCTGGCCAAAAGTCTTGGCCTTGAATAGATGCGCAGTCAAGGGGTTGGGGTGGCCCTTGGTGTCTTGGGAAGAACAGCTGTGTCTGGCATGAACCCCTAAGACGTGGGCTGAGGTGCCCTCAGCCTGCCTCCTGTGTGGCGCTCTCTATCAGGAGTGGACAAGCCCTTTCCATCCACCAGCTGTGCAACCACCAGAGTTAATTAATGACAGATGGACTCAAGCATTATAACGTTTCAAAGTATTTAACTGGAAACCCAAACTGAAAATTGGAAAAAGTAAGTAAGGCCAAGAGATGTCCTAGAACTTCAGTGATTGGTGGAGGCTGCTGTTTGGAGCAGACAGTGTAGGCTGAGCAGGCCGAGCTGGCTGTCAGGCCTCTCTGTGTTTAGTTTCTGTGGCTCACAGGGTGGAGTGAGACCTCACGGGCACTGGGTGATAGATGGAGAGCACCCCTGTACCACTTCTGGTGCCTGCTGCTTTTGACTGTTGTGTTCTACATGACATTTTTAAGTATTTTCTAAAAATTTTACTGTGTATTTTAACGGTGTTTTAAAATGTGTTTAAAGAAGTAATAAATATAGCCCTTTACTATTTTTTAAACTACGTTTATGTATGTGTGCATACCTGTCTGTGCCATGGTGCACTGTGGGAGCTGCTTCTTCTACCATGTGGGTTCTGGATTCTGAGAATCAAACTCCAGTTATCAGGTGTGAGGACAAGCACCTTTATCTGCTAAGCCATCTCATAGCTTTTGTGTGTGTGTGTGTGTGTGTGTGTGTGTGTACTAAGAACTTTGCAGGTATCTAGCCATCATCCTGTATATATCTGCCTAAAATTCTTTAACTTCCTTAAAAGGCAAGACCAAGCCTGTTTCTAGAGTGTTCTTAGCTTCTTCATTTTCCTCTAGTTTAGTCTTTTGTGCTCTACCTACAGCTTATGAAAACTGTCTCCAATTCTGAAGAGGTCAAAGAGACCTGGGTGTTTACAGACCCCTGCACTTGTGAAGAACAGCCTAGAAGTGGGTGGTTTATGTCCTTATGTTAAAAGGTATTTGGAATCATTGAACTTGGTAGCAGCGGCATGGATATCCATGTTCCTGTGCAGGCTTCAAACTGACAGCCTGAGCCACAGAAAACAAACAACCAAGCTCCTCTTGGGAGCAGTTCCACCTGGTTTCCTGTAGTCTCTGGGATACCTCAGTAAAGCACCTGTAAGTGTGTTGTCCCCTCACCCCTCCCAACCCCACACTCAGGGGAATTTGGGTCGGTCATTCACCACCATCACCACCTAAAAACATCTGGAGTTGCCAATAACTTTGCTTCCAGAGCAAGTGGACTGTAACACGAATCTTAAAAGGTCTTATTAATTGAAAAAACCCAGAACCAGATATTGGGTAAATTATGGAAGATCAGAGAGACAGAACCGGCCACAGCCACCCTCACTTTGCCAGCTCCTCAGCTGATCCTGCTTCCTCAGACTGGAACTGAACTGCTGCTAAAAAGCTTCCAGTTCCTGGTCCTCACACCTTATATACCTTTCTGCTTCCTGAGATTAAAAGCATGTGTCCTTCCCAAGCAAAGACATGAGGTCTCAAGGGCTGGGATTAAAGGCGTGTGCCGCCAAGCCCGGCTCTGTTTCCAGCGTGGCCTTGAACTCACAGAGATCCAGATGGATCTCTGCCTTCCGAGTGATAGGATTAAAGGTGTGTGCCACCACTGCCTGGCCTCTATGTTTAATTCAGTGTCTGTCTCTGTCCTCAGATCCCCAGACAATATATCACCATAGGTGGACATTCGTCTGTCGTCGCCACCCTCCCCAACACAACACACCCCCCGCCCCCCCCCCACCCTCAGTACAGCTGTGTCCATCTGGCTGCCTGAGATGAGATGGCAATGGCTTGTCACCTCTTTCAAGATATTCCTGGGGTGACAAAGGCGCTGGGTTTAGAGCAGACAGCAGCAGGATGGATGGAAGGCAGTGATGAGTACAGCTTGTTAGCTAACCCAAGGCCCTGACCTCCTCCATTCTTCTTCAGGCCAGACAGACTCAGGCAAAGAAGCCAGACCTCCAGCAATGGCAGTCCTGGTGCTTCACATGTGCAAAGGGAGAAACAGTCCATACCCGCTGCTAGTCCTGTGCTAGGTCTGGGGCCTTAGCCCTGGCTCCAAGAAATGGGATCACTGGCCTCATTGCAACCTGCTAGTCTCACCCTCCTATGTATAAGGACCCACCACACACACACACACACACACACACACACACACACACACACACACACACACCCTATTCTGCTGGACCTTACAGACTCTAGGCTGAGCTCTGCTGTCAGAACAACCCTGGCTTTTCCATGGATGGCTTCCAGGTTGATGACCCATAACACTATCTACCAGAGGCCTTCATCCATAGGTCACATTGTCCAAGGTCACCATGTGTTATATATAGGCCCTGTGCTCACTTCTGCTAATAATCTGATATTGCTCTGCCCCAGCATGCATTTAAAAAAAAATTCTGCTAATCTCCATCTTTTGACAGAGAAGGATACAACCAGAACTTGAAGTGAACCTCTGAAGTTCAGTAGCTGGCCATCCCCTCTGCCATAGCTTGTCCAAGATTGGGGAGTCTGGGCTGGGAGGGTTGAGAAAGGCTCCAGACAGACCTGCAGACCCAGTTCATGGGATGGATTTGCATATGGACAAGACTTGCTGAGGGGCCATCACAAAGCAGCCTGAAGGTCAAAGGTGAGATCTCTCTCTCTCTCTCTCTCTCTCTCTCTCTCTCTCTCTCTCACACACACACACACACACACACACACACACACACACACACACACCCTGCATCACCCCTGACTCAGTATGACCTTGAGAATGGGAAAAGTGACCTCCCCTGATCATTCAAATTTTTATTGTGGTGAGATCTGGGAGGGACCTCTGGCTTCCAAGGGGTTAAGGGTCACCTGACTTCTCTGAGGCTAGTGAAGAAAGAATCTGCTTGATCCTCTGCCCTCACATTCAGAAGTCCTAACTGAGCACAAGACCTATATCTCCGTTTAGTTCAGGCCCTGCAAATCATGTGGATTTTCCCAGCCCCATCACTGCTTCTGTGTGGAGGGAAAACTGCATTGGCTGCCACTGGAGTACAGTACTGACAGACACCAGGGATGCTGCAAATAGCCAACAGCCAGGGAAGGCTCCACAACCAGCCCAAAAGCTCAGAAAGAAGCCAAGAGAGCTGGTAGAGAAGCCCTGAGTGTGTTGCTGTGACGAGGTGGCCACAGGGACCACTGTGAGCTGGGGAGATGAGCCAGCTGCTTTGTCCTAAGGAGTTCCCAGCCTAAGTAGAGGCTGTAATTTTGCCAACATCGGGGGGTAGGAAGGGTGTCTCATTGTGACACCAGCATCTCCAGCCTCCCTGTGCAAGAGTGCACAAAGCAACCCAGAAACTCTGCAGAAGACTGGCTAGGGATTCTTGGGGGACAGCAAGGCTAGAATGGCAGTGTGTGGGGAGGGAGGCAGCCCCAGAGAGCCCTGCAGACACAGGCCGTGGGTGAGGGCTGCCAGCAAGGAACCACCGTGTTTGGGGCCCTCCGGGACGACGATTTTTAAAATGAAATTCAGAGTATGCTGAGCAGATGGTCACAGCAGACTGCTGTGCCAGGTGTGTTAATGAGTCAAGTAAGCAGCATTCCCGGGGTTACCTAGGATACTCCGTTAAACCGGGCAGGAGCCTCAGGTGAAAACCTGGGAGCGCCTGCCTCATATTTGCATGACAAAAGGCCAGCACCTGGGGCTGTGCCAGGCTCCACCCCGCTCTGCCTGACCGATGAGGTCCTTGTTTGTTTTGTTTTGTTTTTTTATTTTTTCTTTTTGTTCCTCACACACAGCATCTTGGAGACCCGCTCTCTGCCTGTAACTAAGCAGCAGGAGTTTATGCTCTAAATAGACGTTGTTTGTAATTTTTCACCCCAGTTACCCTAGAAATGTCTCAAATGACTTCTTTATATAAGCAGACGTCTAACTCCATCAGCACCACCCACTGGCCCTGTCCTCAGGGGATAATGAGCCAGGATCGCCGGCTTCCCTGGTTGCTGTTTATTAAGCCCCATTGCACAGCAGAGCCATTCTCCCTTTTATCTCCTAATGTGTGTGTGTGTGTGCTGTGCATACTATGATATGAAAATGCTACCACAGACCCACAGGGAGACTGGTGAACAGAGTGTGGATGGGTACCAGGAGAATTAGAAATGGAGAGAGCCATGTTTGCAACCTGTCGGGGGCATGGTCCCACAGATGCTGTCTGTGTGTATAAGACACGAGAGTGCTCACCCAGGACTTTTGGTCCCTGCAAGCGTGGCACACACATCTTTCTGTCCTGTGCCAGCAGGGCTCCTCAAACATCTCAGCTCAACACACAAATCATTTCTTAGAAATATGTGTCCTCACGTGCGTTTCCCTCATGCCTGCCGGCTTCTTCACTTGAGACTCAGGCTGCCAGGGAATGGTCTGGTGGGGAAAAGCCCTTGCAGGAAACCCAAAGCCATTAGCACTGAAGTGTTTGGACCCTTTAAGTGTGTATCCCTAGTAACTCCTTGGTCAAACAACCGACCCTGTGTTTCAAGCATGAAATGTAGCTGAAAGTTTGTGAGACATTCCATTGGAAGGACACAGCTGGTTGCAGTTTTTCTAAAGCCTGGAATTCTGGGTCATGGAGCTACCACCCTACTCCACCACTGTGAACTGAAATTCCTGGAAACACACACACACACACACACACACACACACACACACCTTTGTTTAGAATTCTGCAAGCTTATTTGAACTTCATGATTGGGTAGAGTTGGAATGTTGCAGATCCAGAGCCAGAGTTATCTTGGGCTATCTTTAGCTCCTTTAATAGGCATTTACCTACCTCCGTGTCTGACCTAACACTCTTTAAACCACCAGAAAAAAATATTGGAATGTATTAACCTAGAAAACTATTAGCTCCCATCAACACAAAGCTAAGAATGTAACCAGACAGCATCTGCAACTATAGCAGAGATTTCTTAGTGACCTACCTATGTTTTAGAAGGTGAATCAATATATGACTTTCTATTCTGTGACTAATAGAAACACGCATAACTTCTTCCACGGTAGAACATGCCATGCGGGGCAACCTGAGTTAGTGTTTTCAAGCCACAGTCATTCATGTTTGTCTCAGAATAAACTATTTCTTATTCCCTTTGCAGTGTTGGAGCATTTTGCATCAATGACCCCCTACCTCAACTCAGATCAGGGAGCAGCCTCTCTCCCAATGACTTTTCCTGAGGTGATCGATATAAAGAAACAATCTATTCATTGGGGGTGGGGGTGGGGTGACTGGCAGATCAAAGAAATAATTCCACCAATTTGTGGACAATGAGTTTACTGGAATTAGTTCAGAAACAGGGATGACTCAAAGGCAACTACACTGTGGGGAAGTCCCCTGGGCAACTTAGGGACAGCATCGTCATCCAGTTAGTGATTTGCTGCCCCTGTAGCCTTGGGGAAGGACGAGCCTTGGGAGTATCCCCAGAACCTCTAGGGAGCCCCCCTTCCTCTACAAGGGAGAATATAATAATAGGCTAGATCTCATGACCATATCATGAGGGTAATCACAGCTCTGATTCTAGAAGGTAAAGGTCATGCCCAGTCCAAAGGAAGTAGCTACCCACAAATCCCCAAAAGGAAAAAGCTTGGCTCAGAAAGAACCATTCCCACATATCTTTATCCCCGGCTATTGCTTTCACCCCTAAGAGAGAATCGTGAGTTCGTTATGTCAAAAACATAGATAGACACTCTGTGTCTTTCCACAGTATCCCAATATTGAATAACAATAAATGCGCAAGCCAGGTCAGTTTCACTGGCTGCAATCTGCCTAGTAGTCATGATTTTTTTTTTCATAGTTGGTTGCTGGTGAACAGGGCTCTTTTACTCTAATTGAAATTGCTAATGTTAACTTTCAGCTCACACATCACACTTCACAGAATAATATACAAATGCGTATGTTACAAGACGACCAAGAAGGGGTTAATGAGGCTGTATAATTCAGAGAGGCAGAAAGCTGACAAAGGAGCAAGGAAAATTCTGCCTAGGGTCAGATAAGACATGGTATGAAGGAGCTCTAGGAAGGAGAGAGAGAGAGAGAGAGAGAGAGAGAGAGAGAGAGAGAGAGAGGCGTGGGGGGGTAAAATAAAAGCAAGAACGTCTGCAATAGTGCAATAGTCATAGGACTTATACTCTTAACCATCTACCCAAAATACCTATAATACACATAAGTTAGTGTATAAACAAACATGTATATAGTTAATGAAAATTTTCCCATCTGTGCTGACAATGTTCCCTCCAGAAGTCAAAGACCTCCTGAAAAACAAAAACAAAAACAAACAAACAAAAACCTATCTAACACTACCAGGCATGAGAAACCTTCTTTTGAGTTATTGGTCAAGATTTTCCAAGAGACTCCAAAAACATCACAGGCTATTGCTCTTGCCATTGACTGCCCCCAAAGATGGAAGGTAAGTCCCTATTGCTGAACACACTGTGCACTTCAGACACAGGGCCCAAAGGCCCCTGAGATGGAATGGACCTGAAAGCCTCCTCCCAGAGGATCAGCTCTCATGGTACCAGAAGGTGCCATGCAAACTTCCAAAGGAGGGACACAACCAATAGTCCTACCCAACTAAATGTCTATGAGCCACAACATGGCCAGCATGGCACAATAATCTAAGGACGCTGTGTTAATTCTACCAGTCGAGAATAAGACCACTGCCATAATCTTAAGCCAAATTTGAAGCAAGCTTTAATTTAATACTGGCCAGGAGGCTGGATATCTGGCCAGGTCCATCTCTGGGTTCCCAGAAAACGGCCATGAGTCACGCCTTACAGAGGCTTAAGAAGGCATCCCCACAAGGTCACTCAGGGGCAAACATATATCCTGACGTATTTCCTGTCTACATACCTCCTGCCCACATGTGACCAAGCAC
>CABHPH010143911.1:0-21513 GCA_902168325.1 Peromyscus nudipes | reverse complement strand
ACACACACACACACACACACACACACACACACACACACACACACACAGCATATATGTGTGCAAATCCTAGGAGGCCAGAGGTGTTGGCTCCTTCCTCCAGGGGAAGCTGCCGTTACAAGCAGTTGTGAGTTGCCCAGTGTGGGTGCTGGGATCAAACTCCGGTCCTCCGCAGGAACACTGTATACGGTTAGCCACTGAGCTAACTCTCTAGCCTAACTGGGTCTACATTTAACTGCCAGACAGTCAGGACTGCAGGCTGTGGCAAGGTGTTCAGATCCTCAGCATTATCTTCTTGACCCTCACTTGACCCCCAAGAAATACCTTATTTTCCCCCAAGGCTGTAAAAAAAGTCTTGATGATAACTATCACTTGTTCTCTGATGTTAATTGTATATCCAGCAACAGTGATGGGGACATCACACTGGACAACTAGACACAGTCCTTCTCTCCCAGCGCTTACAACAAAATGAGCAATTCACGCAACAGACTCCAAACAATTCCAAGCACAAATCCAGGTAGTACTAAGCACCACAAAGATAGACAGTTGGTGAAAGGTGGCTTTCTGGGAAGCTGGCATTAGAACAGAGACTTGCGTGGCCCTGGCTAGAGAAGAGGGCACAGCCATGCTGGAAACTAGGAGAGCATTCCAAGCAGAAGGAGCCTTAAGAGTGAAGACGCCAGGGCAGGAACAAGAGACCAGTGAGGGGGGCGCCCAGGGAGCATGGGACAGACAAGTGCCACCATATGGAACTCGTATTTTTGTTTCTGACTGTCAGGTCACGCTAGCTCATTTGAAAACCATTTAGAGCAAGTGCCACTGGGAGCTTTAGGGAAAATCTTCTTCCTCAAGCTTAGTTCTCTGGGAGGCTGGAGAGACGGCTCAGCAGTGAAGAGCGCGTGTTCTCGCAGAGGGCCTGGGTTGGGTCCCTAATACCCACAAGGTGGTTTACAATCATCCATAACTCAAGTGGCAGGGCAGCCGATGCCTTCTTCTGACCTCCGTGGGAACAAGGCACACACATGATTCATGTAAATACTATGAAGGCAAACCACTCGTACACAGAAAATAAATAAGTCTTTAAAAAAAACTTAGTTCTCTCTGTTTTTATTTTCAGTCTTGCTACATAGCCCAGCCTTCAAAAGAAAGTAATTTCTCAAAAACTTAATATCTATCACCTGTCTTAGTCTCTTTCTTATCACTTCTCTCAATTTTCTTCCTTTGATTTTTATTTTTTTATTTTATGTCTTTTTTTTTTTTGGTTTTTCGAGACAGGGTTTCTCTGTGTAGCTTTGCGCCTTTCCTGGAACTCACTTGGTAGCCCAGGCTGACCTCGAACTCACAGAGATCCGCCTGGCTCTGCCTCCTGAGTGCTGGGATTAAAGGCGTGCGCCACCACCGCCCGGCTTTATGTTTTTATTTTTTGAGACAGGTTCTCACTATGTAGCTCTAGCTGGCCTGGAACTCACTATGTAGACCATGCCGATCTCACAGAGACCACCTGCCTCTACCTCCCAAGTGCTGAGATTAAAGTTGTGCACCATCGCACTTAGCTTTTGCAACTCCTGAAGAAACAGCATCCATTTCTGGTGTATTAACAGCGGTCTGTAAGTACAGGGATCCTTAGGCAGCAGTGAATAGTTTTTCTCCGATTGTTAGTAATTAAAACAAACAAGCAGAGAGACTTATATTATTCTCTCTCACTGCCAAATTGGACATTGCTCAACTCAAAATTAAATGTACACACACCCATAAAACTAGCCCAACCGGCTATTAGGATTACATAAAGTTCCTTGTGTTCATTAGCAGGCTGCCTTTCATGGATTTATCCTGTTTGGCATATACATCAAAGCAGTAGGCATAAAGACTCCTAAAAAATTTTGGAGCACGTAGAGGTGGAAACATTTTTAAGATTTTTTTTGTTTGTTTCCAGTTTCATTTAAAGAAGTACATAGCGTTGCTATTGTGATAAAAAGCTTAAGGGGCAGAACATAAATTTTTGATATTTTGTCAAATTTGGTAGTTAGGTTCAAGTCACCTAAACATGGCAGACATGAATCAGCTTTGTGCATCTTGGGAATTGGGTCGGAACACCAGCCTTGATCTCCTTGGCGATTGATTCATTCTCTAAAGTGATTAACAGTCTGAGAGCTGGCCATGCTGGCCATTAATACGGACTTTTAGAAGTTCCCTTGGTTTGTGGCTCCATGGATGTGTTTATTAGCACTCAGGAGGGTGGGTGTGGATCTTCTCTTCTTATTCTTAGCAGTTTTGCTTCAGCTATGAGAACGACTGTCTCAGGATTCCCACAGCATTCCATCTTCTTTACCCAAGAGAACAATACAGTAACAGATAGGTCAGGGGACTGAGACACAAATGAATGGCAGGGTCTTGTCAAGCAAATGCAGCTCAAGTTCATAGATCTTTGAAGAGTATGTGGGGTAAAAAGTATTTAGTATTGATCAAAGGCATGCCTCTGAAACTCCCCATTTCCCCCATCTCTCTCTTTCCTTCCTTCCTTCCTTCCTTCCTTCCTTCCTTCCTTCCTTCCTTCCTTCCTTCCTTCCTTCCTTCCTTTCTTCCTTTGGCAGGGTCTCATGTAGCCCAGGCTGGCCTCAAACTCACCATGTAGACAAGGATGACTTTGAATTCTTGATCCCCTTACCTCCTGAGTGCTGGGGTTACAGGTATGTGTCACTGTGCCTAGTTTTTAGGTGGTGTTGGGAGAGTCAAACTTGGGGTTTTAGGTAAGTTAGGTATTAAATAAGCTTCATCTCTAGTCTAAAGCATGGTTGTTTTCAAGACAGGGGCTCCTGTAGTCTAGGCTGACCTCAAATTTGATATGTAGAAGAGGCTGGTCTTTACCTTCTGATCCTCTTGCCTTTACCTCCCAAATGCTGGGATTCCAGGCATGCACTCCCATACCCATCTTGAAACATTTTAATATAAGGCATTTAGAAAAATTAAGACAGAACTCAGACTTATTGTTGTATGATTGCTTGTTGACATTTCGGTCTCTGAGAGTGGACTGTGAGCTCCTTGGGGAACAGCCTTCTCTATCTTCTGCCCTGTGGTCCGGCTAGGACCTTGTACAGGTAGTAGATGTGGTGGAACAGCTGCATTACCCAGATCCCCCTGCTCCTGACACAGCTGCTCCTCCACACACATTAGCTTATTTACTTCTTACGGAGATCTGCTGGGATGGTTGGGATGTGTTTTGTGAGGACACTGAGATGTAAAGATGTTGGTGGGTGTGCTGATGACGGCCGTGAGCTACTGAGCGGCCGATATGGTCGGAACCTTCTCTCTTCCTCCTAAATCCATAGTGAAAGCCACTATGCTGACGAGAACTACCTTCCTCATGTACCCATGACTTCGTGAAGGACTGGGGAATGACACCCAGAAATGGGCAATGGCTGTGTCCAACAACTCACCAGCTAGTTTCACCAGCCAGGGAGAGAAGAGAAAGTTACAGCTTGGGTAAGACAAGGAGGAATTCCCTTTGCCTCAATCGCTCCTAAAGGAAGCAGCGCAGAGGGAGAGACAGGCAGAGACAGTGCGGGATTACTGCATCCAGAGGAAGTTAGTTGTATTACCCACAAGCTTCCAGAGTGATGTCTTTCACCCCACATTTTGTTGGGATGCCTGCTTGAACGCACGGAGCAGAACAAAACCACAAAAGGAAAGGTCTGGGCTTGCCTCTGTAGTGGGAGCTGCCCTCCCCATGCCCTCCCCATTAACCCCTCCCCCTCCAGTCCTTGGTGCTTTGGAAGCGCTGGGGTGGAAAGTTTTGCCCACTTTGGCCTCCCCTTACTTTTTTTATGTGGGTGTGTGTTGTGTGGCCGACTCTGTCATGAGGAGCGCAGGTCGCTGTACCCGCTGTTGAGTCTCAACACGGTGAGACATGTGCCTGTGGTTACAGGCCTGTCCCAGGAGAACTTGTCATACTGGATATGGAAATTGTTAAAGCAAAGTGGGCGGCTAGGTTGTCTTATTTCCATGTGGATGCTTAGGTTGCTTTCCTGGTGGAGAGCTGGACCACAAGGAGACTATTTGCATGGGTCGCTCACCTGGCAGATCTGGAGACCTCAGTCAAGAGCATCGTCTTCACAGACCGAGGGCATTAAAAAGGAGTATGTCTGTTGAGACCCCACGGAAGGAAGAGAGAGACAGTGGCAAGCTTTCCTTGCACCATCTTGTAGTGCTGCCCCCAGTACTGATGTTCCAGCCTTTTAAGCCAATTTTGTTCAGATTTTCTCCTTTGGTCCTTAGTAGTTCTTCTCTCTCTTTCTCTCCCCTCCCTCTGGCACTTCTCCACCCCTTCCCATTTTATTTATTTATTATTTATTTATTGAGACAAGGTTTCACTCGGTAGCTCTGGTTGACCTGGAGCTTGCTATGTAGATGAGGCTAGCCTTGAGCTGACAAGTGCTCCTGCTGGGATTAAAGGTGTGGCCATCCCTCCTGCCTTAGGCTCCTTTAGTCCTTTTCAGGATGGTCCTCTGACTTGTACTCGATCCGTGGTTTTTGAAGCACTGACTTATTAAGCCTCAGCCCTGGTGTGAGACAAAGCTGCTGAGGGGGAGAAGGTGACTGACTTTCCTAAAGCCCACATCGGCACCTGCCCGTGGAAGGTGTTTTCCTTGGGTGTAATTACATAAGGATTAATGATAGGCAAACGTCAAAGTTAAGGGATTTAATTTGGCTAAACATTACACAGCGTTTCTACTTAATCAGAGGGGTTTATCTCATCCTTTCTGTTTTCTCTTTCTTTTCCTTGTGCTACAACATTTCCAAGAACAGGCAGCCGTGTGCTTTTTGGCTGGTTTCCTTGTTCTGAGCCCACAGGACATCGTGAGACCAGCATTCTTGTGATACTTTGGTAACTTCCACTTCAGGGGAAACGAGGAGGAACTAGATGTATGCAAATATAAAAGCAAACCAGATTTTCACAGGGCTGACTTCATACCTGCCCTCTCTCTGCAAGGAAGTTTCTAGGTCTCCATTTGGTCCTTTCCAGCACGTAGCAGAGAGTTCATTACAGCTCTTTGTTCTTGTGAGCTTGTACCCAGAGGACAAATAGCCTGATTTGTCTTTTTCTCCCCCGGACCTTTCAGGCCTTTGGGAATCCATTTTTGATTTTTTTTGAAATGTACATGAGACACACCTATCACACATGCAATGTTTATAAATCTTCCTCAAGAGTATGCATGACCAGCAAAGAAATAGTTGATAGGCTCCCAGGATGATCTCTAGTTTGCACGACAGACCAAGTCTGTCTTCTCATATCTTCATGCTGACTCTGTGGCCGCCAACGTCCTGGATTCTGTTTCTGCGTCTTATGATTTTTATCTACAGACAGGCTCATAATGCTGTCCCATAAACACCAGAGAATGGGCTTGGAGGAAAGAAACTTGTTTTGTGAAGTTCTTCTTTTGCTTGATGATGAGTGAATTGATTAAGAGAGTACATTCCCGGTACTGGGAAAGACAGGTACATTCATTTTATGGTTTCTGGTTGTTGGCTATTTTCTTTACTCAAAAATGAAAAAGAAAAAGCCTCTCTCCAGGAGCCCATCTGTTGTTACATTTCACAGGAATCACATGCACTAGAAAATACAGCTAAACATACTTGGTTCCCACTTTTCCCACCTTTGGACTGATACCAGTCATAAAACCCCGTCTTGTATAGACAATCTGTTAAAGCAAGTTACTAAGAAACCCAAACAGGTGTAAAGGTCACTGTGAGTGTGAGTGAGCTCCCATTTTGCTGCGGTTATAACCAAACCCAAACTGACTGAACTGGTGTTTTATAGTCCACGCTTTACATTATATGACCGTAACTGCTGCCAGCCAAATCTTGCTTCCGCCTCGGGAACTCTCCTGCGATGTGGCACGTGATGTCACGTTCTCCTTTTGCTCAGAACCTTGGAGTGTGCAGACAGGTTGTTTTGAACATACCATCTCTCCCAAGGTGTACTTTGAGAATAGATGAGCAAGGGAAAGGAAGCCAAGGGGTCCTTCAGATGAGAAACAGGCCATGGAACAAGCTGGAAGGAACTGGGTTTCCGGAGAGCTCAAGAAAATTTTATGCAATGACAGGAAAGGCTTGCAAGTTGAAAGCCAGAGCAAGTGCATGTAAGGGACATGGCTAGACTCCTCTGTCATTTTCTGGGCGCCATTTATTCACCATGCGTTTTGTTAAGTTCTTTACAGACATTATCTCATTTAATCCTTGATGGATTTCAGTGAAACAACACACTGGCATGAACAAGGCCTGTGACTTGCTCAAGATCAAGCAGTGAAGAATTAGCCGATACAACATTCTAATTGAGTGACATTTGACTATCAAGACAGCTTGTGCCTGAAGTTACCTTTTCTATTCCTGGCCAGTCCCCGCCCCTCCCCCCATCTGCCCCCCAGTTTTATGTACTAATGACCGGCACACAGGGGCATCTGTTGGGATTTAGCTTGTGTTTTCAATGAGAAGGTGAAATGACTGAGAACTTGGATGTTCTCTATGAACTCAGCTAAGCCAAAGAGCTGTTGTTCTCATCCCGACAGAGAAAAATAATGTGCGCATGCTCCTCTGGCCTCTCTCTGATGCTGAGCAAAGGTGAGTCATCACTTTTGTTGAAGTCAGAGCTGATCTATTCTCTTTCCCTGCGCAGAAACACCCATTATTGTTTCTCACAATCTGCTCTTTATTTAAAAAACTGCTATGACATCTTGTGTGTGTGTGACTATGCCACTAAGCATGTGTGTGGCCAGAGTTCAGTTTCGATTCTCTCCTTCCGTCATTTTGGTCCTGGGAATTGAACTCAGGTCCTCTGACTTAGCAGCAAACACCTTTACCTGCTGAGCCATCTTACAGGCCCTCATCTATTCCTTTTGAAAAGAATCCACAATCTTGCTTATATTTGAAACAAGACTTCCAACTTCTTCACCTAGTAGCAGGAATGTTCCTTTTCTCCTTCAATCTTAAGCCTGAAGACAAAGGATTCTTTTAGAACTTGACATTTGAAATTAATTTAGCTGACTCTGGTTCTTTCTTTATCAATGCTCTTAAACACATTTCTAACACTATTTTGTCTGAGATGTAAGTAATATTACTCTCCTGAAGTCATTTGGGCTATATGACAGCATATTCTCAGTCAAATGTGATTGAAATTAAATTAGTTTTTTACTAATTAGAAATTGGTACCAGGTGGCTAGGGGAGACGGCTCACTGGGTAAAGTGCTTGCCTCACAAGTGTGAGAACCTGAGTTGGGATACCCAGAAGTCCTGTGAAAAGCTAGGCATGGGAGTGGGGGGGGGGAAAGGGGGGTCATACCTGGCGTCTTCAGTGACCAAGATGGAAAGCACAGAGAGGTAGATCCCTGGAAACTTAGGGATGTGAACTGTGGAGCAAAGTTCTGTATCAAACCCTAGCAAAAAGGTGGAAGGCTCCTGAGGACTGACAGCCGAGGTTGTTATCTGACTCCACCACATGTGTGCCCCTCTTCATGTGAACACACACATATGAATGCACATAGCTCCTCTCCCCTAAACAAATTGTACCTCTAGGAGCATGTGCTTTAGTTGGGGATCATGTAAAGCCATATGGTTCTAATTATTGAACACGGAGAAGCAGAATGGCTGCAAGTAGGGGTGTGTTCTGGTGGGGATGGGTCGGTGGGGTAGTTTATTTCCACTACCCGGAAGAACTGGAGTAAGCCAATTAGTCAGCATCTGATCTAGATCTCGATGGAAGCAGGTGAATTTGGTCAGGTAAAAATGGGTGAAGAAATTACAGCACATCAAATAGAATTGAAGAGGATAAAAGCCAGAAGGCAGGCCAGAAGTTCACGTGGAAGGGACGTTAGAGAACACGGGGGCGATGAACAATATGCGCTTGCTGTCAATTGTTGGCTCTGAACTCTTGGTTTTCCCCTGAAAGAGTTTTCTAGGCTTGATTGGGGAAGAAAGGAATCCTGGAAAGACCACTAGCTGGCTACCAGCAAGCTATGGAAGAGGGTACATGTCCCCTCTTCTCCCACTTCCTTTGTCTTAATGAACGAGTGCCATGAACAGTTGTCCATGCCCTTCTTGCTGAGCACAAAGTAGACAAATGAAGGCGCCTAGTCTAGAAAGGTAAAGTGGCAAAAAATGAAGACTTTTAGAAAAAATGTCTCAAGGTAAGAAACAAATGCCAGTGTGCACTGAATATTTCTTTATAGTAGATGTGAGGACAGTCCTGTACAGTGTAGGGTGATTTGTAGCATCCTGACTACCCACTGAATGCTAGGAGCATCTCCCACCTCCCCGAAACTGCCTCCAGTTGGGAAAAACAAAAGTGCCTCCATACACTGCCCAATACTTCCCTGAGTGACGGGGCAAAACCACGCCCAGTTGGGACTCACTGCTTTAGAGTAGATAGAACAACCTACTAACAGCCTTGGTTTCTTTGCCTGGGAACTTGTTGGGTTGAAGTAAAAATTTATGACCTGAGAAAAGGTGTGGAACTTGAGAAAACACAGTGTCTCTGTCCTGAAAGTACACAGATATGCATTTTCTTTGAATCTTCTCCCTAGGGCCCAGCACAGTTTCCCAAACCTAGAAAATGGTTGATAAGTGTTTAATAAATGTTTTTTGTTTGTTTGTTTGGTTTTTGCTTAAATTCAGTCTGCCTCTTGTCCTTAGAGAAGGCATCATATGGATCAGTGGCTATTTACTCACAGCTCTGACTCTCCCTGGCTTATTGTGTTCTATTTGAAAGTCACTTGAATATTGCAGAGGTAACCAAGGATACCAGTGTGATCACATGAGCAGACATATGGAGAAAGAATAGAGCAACAAATGTCCCAGGCCTGTTTTTCAGGTTTGGTGCCAGAGTGTAGGGTTTGGAAGAGTGTACAGAAGGGGCCCAGAGCCTCCCTCATACTGCATAGTATTTATAGCACCATCCTTGCTAATGATTAGGCTAACAATGTCTCTTGTCTTTGAATGTTGTATTTTGACCTAACCAGGGGCAAGGGTTATTCCTCCCTGTCTAACAGGCAGATCACAGTGTCTAAGTCCTGACCCAGAGAGGCTCTGCTTTGTCTTATCCATTCATTTAATTGGGGACAGGGTCTTCCTTTGTAGCTTCAAACTGTCCTCAAACTCAAAACCCTCCTGGGTTTGGGTCTCCAGTGCTGGGATTCCAAGCATGTACCACTACATCATGCTGAACTCCTGGTTTTTCAGTGAAGGGCTTGGCTAGTAGAGAGATATGGTGGTCTATGGGCTGTGAGCTTTCTTTGACAAGGATGTAGGTGGCCATTCTCCTTCTGACCATATGAAGACAAAGTAAAAGATAAAACCAAGCTGGCTCACTTTTGCCCCTCTCAGGGCTCCTTTGTTTCCCCTATCTTTCAATTTTTTTTCTCTGTAAGTAGCACCTTCTTTTGTATTTAACATATTCCCTATGATTAATGATAAGACTAAAAAAAATTCCAGCCAGGGTATTTAAGGGAACTTCTTTTTGAAGGCATTTATGTAAAAGCTCTTCAATGCAGTGTCCTCTGTGGCAGGCAGCTTTCTTTGTATCCTCTGGGACAGGCCAGGGCAGGTTCACCTCTGCTGTGGTACTCCATCAGCATCTTCTGCATCCCAGACTCAAGAGCTGAGCTGAAATCTCCACATGGCTGTTGGGAAGTGTAGACGAATTTCTAAATGGTCTTATTAAATAAAAAACATGGGGCCAAATATAGGGGTGAAAGCCTTAGAGAGATCAGGGAAATAGGGAAAGCCACCAGCAACCTTACCTCACCAACTCTGCAGCTTTCAAATGCCAGCTACTTCCTGTCTTACCCATGCCTTTATTGCCTTGCTGTTCTGCCCTCTCATTGGCTATCTTAGCCTAGCTACCTCACTTCCTTGTCATTGTCTGTGTGTACAGACCTTCTGGTCTCTATGGTTGGTACTGGGATTAAAGGCGTGTGTCACCACGTTTGGCTCTGTTCCATAGTATGGCCTTGAACACACAGAGACCCTGCCTGATAAGTGATCAGATTAAGGGCGTGTGCTGCCTGACTTCTTGTTTACTTAAAATGGCTGGCCTTTCCCCCTGATCTCCAGGCAAGCTTTATTGAAACGCAAACAAAATATCACCACATTTCAGCACAAATAAAATATCACCATAGGGAAGCATCTCAGACATAAAGTATTTCAAAAAGAGTGATGGCCTACCTCCTGTCCAAACCCATTTCTGTGTCCTTACCCATTACCTTCAAAGACAATTTCCCCCTTACCAGTGGCTAAGGTCAAACCCTCATCCTTGACCATATTCTTTCTCTCTCACTTATCACCTTAACCTAACCAACCTTATTGTCTTTACTGTAAAAGTATTTTGAGGATCTAAATATTCTTTACCATCTGTTTTGCTACCACATAGGTTTGAGTTACCAAAAACCTCCACATAGTAGCAAGACGGTAGTTGAAAATGATAAGTTAGATTTTGTTCCTCCTCTGCTCAAAACTTCCCCCAATCCCCTTATCTTATAGTAAAGACCAAATTCATTATTCACGGCCCTGCCGTTCATCCTTATCTACTGCTGTTCTCTGCCACCATCCCACCCTCGACTTGCTGCTCCTGAGCATACGAGCCAAGTCACGTCCTGCTTGTTCCTGATGACTGGATGGCTTTCTCCAGATAGTTATAGGATTTTATTCAGCTCCTTGGATCTTTCAGAACCAATCCTAACTTGATGGTGCTTCTTAAATCTATAGTTTTCTACACTTAATTTTTATCCCTTGATATTTTAAAAAATAGTACAAATTAACTTCTACCACTATTTTATTTGTTATTTACTACATTTGCCTTTTGTCTCGCTGGAAGTCTCCCAAGGATGAGGATCTTTGCTTCTCCAGAGGTCCTCAATGTGTTTTGTATAGTGTGTGCTCATAAATGTGTGTGGTTGAATCCACACCTTTTCCAAAGCATTTCAAAGTGTATTCGCTTCATTTTATTCAGTGTGTCATCTTGACTAGAAAATGGTGACTAGAAGGTTCTACACTGTAGTGGTTAGTACCAGATTATTGGTAATTACCATATTCATGGTATGACCACGAAATTCAGGACCCACTAAACTTCCTTTGTTCTTATACAAACTTCATAAGGTTAGTATGAGAATTAAGTTGATAACTGTGTTATATTTGTGTGCCTCCCTTCTCTGTAATCAGCTCAGTGGCTGGGGCACAGTGAAAGGCAAAGGAAGCATTTTGATAGTAAACACATGAATGAATGGAAGGATTTTAATATACTAAACCCAACGATTGCTTTACATTTCTAGCACAATAGGTTTTATTTAGATTACAATTTTATTTTATTTATTATTTATTTATTTATTTATTTATTTATTTATTTATTTATTTATTTTTGGTTTTTCGAGACAGGGTTTCTCTGTGTCTTGGTGCCTGTCCTGGATCTCACTCTGTAGACCAGGCTGGCCTTGAACTCACAGAGATCCACCTGCTTCTGCCTCCCGAGTGCTGGGATTAAAGGCGTGCCCCACCACTGCCCAACTTATTTTATTTTTTTAAGCTGTGTGTATGTATGTCTTTGCGTGGGTATGTGCACAAGTGTGCAGTACCCACCGAGGTCAGAAGAGGGCATCAGATGCCTGGAGCTGAAGTTATAGGCTTTTGTGAACTGTGTCTCATGAGTGCAGGGAACTAAACTTTATAAGAACAATAAACACTGTGAACTCCTGAACCATCTCTCCAGCCCTCTACTAAGTTTACTTATTTTTAAACATTTTATTCACTAGGTTCCAATGGCCACCTTTCCTACTTTAAAAAATTCCTTCCTTCCTTCCTTCTTTTCTTTCTGTTTTTTAAAATTCTAGACAGGGTGTCTCTGTGTAGCCCTGGCCATCCTGGATCTCGCTCTGTAGACCAGGCTGGCCTTGAACTCACAGAGATCTGCCTGCCTCTGCCTCCTGAGTGCTGGGATTAAAGGCATGGCCACCTGAGCAGTTCTTGATACAACCTGCTGCTACAATGTACAGTGAGCATAAACACATAACAAAGGCTAGGAAGCTGAATGAGGCTTTTTAACAGCCTCCTTCTTAGTTTGTTATGTGCCTGTGTTAACACTATGTGAGTTTTTCTAATCATCAGTCATGCCCTTTCTATTGTATTGATTTATTTTACCTGCTGTGTTTGTACTTATATGCTAGCAACATAAATATATTTGAGTTTTAGGTTTATTTAATTTTTTAAAAAAAGTATGTGTGTATTGTGTGTGTCTGTGTGCATGTAAATTTAGGTGCTCTCAGAGGCCAGAGATATTGGATCCCCTGGAGCTGGAATTACAGGTAGTTGTGAGGCCCTGATGTGTGTGTGCTGGGAACTGAACTTGGGTCTTCTGGAAGAGCAGTGCACACTCTCACCTGCTAAGCCATCATCTTTTTAGCTCATCATAAATATATTTGAGATACCCACTTATGAGGGCTCTTTATATCAGGCCTAGCAAACTCCCTAAAATAAGTCTCTCAGGTTAAAAAAGAAAACCAGCTGTACAGACAAGGGCTCAGAAAAGAATACTCGGTTGTTTTGACTTACTTCTCCCTGTCAGTGAGATATAACCTGCTTTAAAATTTCATCACCTAACTAACGTTATGAAACTGTGCTTCATTGGCCCACAGCATGCACCTGAGTCTGCTTCTTCACATGGGGGGGGGGCCCACATTTGTTCAGTGTCTGCAGCATTCTACGGCACTCACGTTCTGCCCGGAGCAGCCTCTGACCTGTGGGAATGGCCATTGTCTTCTCCCCTCCCTGGCCAGGCTAGCATCTGGCCTCAGTGCTTCATTATACTCCCAAGATCCATCTTTGGCTACTTTCTTGCCTTATGTACTTTTTGCCAGAAGCTAAGTTCATGCTTCACCCATATTTACGTGGTTCCAAGGTCTATATATTCCGTTTTGCATTGAGCTCCTGGTTTCCAATCCACATCTCCAGCAACATCCTAACATGGATGGGGGAGGGGGTGTCATCTTTGAGTGGCTCTGTTCTGACCTTTCCTTTCCAAAGCACCTGTATATGCTTGCTGCATGCTTCCAAGCTATTAAGTCTCTGGTGTCTAAAACACCCAATGGTCTTTTGTCGAGTAGTCTTCCTGTCTTTCCATCAGAGGGGACATCTTAACATCTCAGAAGGGTTGGTGATGGAAGCGTTCATGCACCACTGAAGAAAGAATCTTCAATGTTAAACAGTTATTAATGTGCTATGGTCTTTCTGATCCACTTCTGGGCATGTGCAAAGCTAAAAAGGAGAGAGAGGGGGAGAGAGAGAGAGAGAGAGAGAGAGAGAGAGAGAGAGAGAGAGAGGAGAATTATCTCTTTGCCTTTTTCCACTTGTGGGGTTAGCCTTGCATCTTCATTCTGTGTGAAGGTGGAATGATATTGAATAAGTCGAGACTGGCTGCTTGGTGCTTTGCTGTCCAATAGCAGTAGATGGATGAAAGTGTGACATGTGGAGCAGCCACTTGAACTAAAGCAGATGGCAGTTTACTTATCCTGTTCTTAAGTAGTACACGTCCCTGCTCTCCAGTCTCCACAGATCTTACCCCTCCAGAAAGTCCCCCCCAAAAAGTACACATGTTTTAAATCTCTTCATGAAGTTGAAAAATGTCTTCATAGCATTTAAAGAATGCAGAGTCAAACTCAAGGTAGCATACAGGTTGGAGGGCATGTATGTATTCAGTTGTCTTAATCATTCCTGGGGGAAGGTAAGTAGGCATGAATTAGCCAAAGAGAGGAAAATGTGGAAACTCTTGATTTAAATTTTTGACCATACATCTACTGTGATGGAAAATAGTGGGTTAGTTTATGGCCTTATGGCCAAGAGTTAGTTGAATAAATTTTTTTTTTGTGAAAAGTAGATTCTCCCTATTCCCAGTGATGGGAAGGTTCAGCATTTTATGTACTTAAGCAGATGTATATAAATGAATGTTTTTTTGTTGTTGTTTTTTGTTTGTTTGTTTGGTTTTGGTTTTTTGAGATAGAGTTTCTCTGTGTAACAGCCCCGGCTGTCCTGGAATTGGCTTTGTAGACCAGGTTGGCTTTGAACTCACAGAGATCCACCTGACTCTGCCTCCTGAGTGCTGGGATTAAAGTCATGTGCCACCATGCCCAGCTTGATTGAATGTTCTTGAAAGATGTTATTATCCAAAGTTAAGTATGAATACATTTAATAAAGTCCAAATATCCATTATACCTCAAGAAATAGAATTGAGAGTCTTTTGCACACTATATAATATTCTCAACACAGGCTATATTGCTGTGGGCAGAATGAAAAAAACTTTCATTATGAGGCCTGACTAGAGGGTTCCTTCCCTATCTGCAGGTGCTGACTTTGTTTCTATGTATCTGAAGTTAAACAAACAAGCAAAAACTTGATTTAATGCACCCGTGACATAGATTATCATCATCTCCATCTCATCATGAGAAAGCTGAGGCACATGGATGTGGATGCTTAGAGTATTGCTCGAGGTTCATGTTGCTGCCTACATAGCCAGCCAAGAGCTGTGCTCATAAGCAATCTGTTTCAGAGATAAAACAATGGTGTAAAAACTTAGGCGATGGAAGCATCATCAATGATGGTGTTGAGTATTTCTTCCTGGAATACCAGCTCGTGAGTGGTTTCTAGTTGTAGCTTGTATCTAAAATTGCCAGTTAAAAATATCTAAAGTTATCAAAATGCTGTTCCAAGTTCCCCTTGTTGGTTTATAGAACTTGTTATTGGCTCTATTATAAATGTCAGAATAATAGACTGATTCTCTTCTACATTCTTCCATTTGGCTTTTTGAGGTTGCATCGTATACCACAGCCCAGGTTGGTATAGAACTCACCTTGTAGTTCAGGCTGGCCTCAAATTCATAGCAACCCCCCTGTCTCAGCTTCCCAAGTGCTGAGATTATATGTGTGAGCCATCCTGCTCAGAAATTCTCTTAGATACTTAGAGTCTTATATATCCTCTGTTCTTTTAGAAAAAAGAGATATAATACGGCTGAGATTTAGTTCAGTTGGTGGAGTACTTTTCTAGCATGTACAAAGCCATGGATTTGGTCCTTAGAACTGTGTGAACTGGGCATGGTGGTGCATTTCTGTAATCCTAACATGGTGGGGTGGTGAGGCAAGAGGATCAGAAACTCAAAGTCATTCTCAACTACATACCAAGTTTAAGACCAGACTGGGCTACACAGGAACCTGCTTCAATCATTGTACTCTTTCAAAGATATAATAAAGCCCCTGAAAAATATTTGTACTTACATTCAGAGTATAATAAATACATTATTTTGTCACCACACCATATAGAACGCTCACACCTGAATAGATTCTTCTATCAAAATAAAGCAATGTGATGGCTGAATTGTACTGTAGACCGACACCCGGAAATCCAGAGACCTGACCTACCATTAGCGAATGCTTCAGAGCACAGCTCTTGATAGTAATGTATGTAAATGGCCTATGAAGGAAATGTCACAAGTTTCACATCTACAGTCCTCTTAGCTGAGACTCATACTTGCATGCATCCTTAAGAAAGACCGACTTAATCCATGAATAAATAACTCACTCATTGAGATGACAGAGAAAATGAGGTCACATATAGGCCAGTCAGCTTTACTCTATGACTGGACACCACACCCAGACTAGACTGGCCAGAAAGGTGATTGTAGATGGTGCCTAGTGGAAATCCATGCACCACTAGAAAAACAATTCAGGTGCAAATGCAAAGGCCAAGTGTGGTGGCTCATAATAGTGATCTTAAAATTCAGGGGTTGAGGCAGGAGGATTGCCAGGAGAATTCCAGGCTAGCCTGTGCTACAGAATGAGGTCCTATCTTAAGACAAACAAACAAACAAACAAACAAACAAACACATTCATGATAAGAACTAGTTCATTTAGATATAGAAGAAAAAATGTTATAGTTTCAGAAAGTTTAGAAATCTGCAGTAGTTATATGGTTTATGGAAAAAACAAAGCTGTTTAATGTTTTAGGTCAACATCTTCCTTTGGTGATTCCAAGCTCAGGCATGCTGATTTAGCTGTATCTGAAACCATAGTGCATTTCAACAAAATGTCTCAGACAGGATTTTTTTGTTAAAGATATTTATTTCCCATTAATTTTTGTCCTAGTATGGAATCTAAGACTTTGCTCAGGCTAAGCATGCATTTTAACATTTGGCTACACATGAAGCCTCATGGACATTGTTTTAACTTCTGCTTTTACCATTTCAGGATATAAGACTATTAATATTGACAAACGTAGTTTAGAATTATCCTAAAATCAGTCCCTCCCTCATTCTAACAAAACTGGTTAGTCTTATAGGTAGAGGCCAAATTGTGTGTGTGTGTGTGTGTGTGTGTGTGTGTGTGTGTGTGTTTGTGTATCTGTCTGTCTGTCTGTGTACACATGTGTGGTTCCCAGAATCTCTTACCAATAGGGTCAGCAAATACAGAAAATAATGATTGTATCCAATAAAGAATGGCAAGTTGGGCTGATGGACTATTGCTGCAGGTTAAATTAGGTCCTTCAAAAAGATGTGATTAATTTTTAACTTCTAATACATATGAATGTGACATTATTTGGAAATGGGAGCTTGTAGGAGTAATCAAGTAAGATGAAGCCATACTGGAGTAGTGTGAGTCCTAAATGCCTTTACCACCCATGGGGCCAGTTTGGATTCTCCCTGAGTTTGTGTGAGGGATCTGTCTGACATGTTCCTATAAACCTTCAGAGGGGAGGTAGGCTATTGTGAGCACTGTTCTGACCTATCAAGTCCCCTGTGGGCCACATCAGTAAATGCTGTCATTAAACTGGAAGGAGGCCAAGCCAGCAAGTCTTTCTGCAGGGAGTAGTGCCCCACCAGTTACCCCAGGATGAGTGAGTGTATCTTTACAGCTGTACCTTTCTTGAGGGGCTTTCATAGGTAAGGGCTTGACCCTAGCTAGCCAAAGGGGGTCGCTGAAAGTGGAGTTGACAGCCGTAATTGATTAACTGATCATAGCCCTGTATCTGGGTAGCAAATCTTCTTTGTAGAGAGAGAGGGTAGTGCTTGTCTCTGCTACAGGTGGTGGCCTCATTGCATGACTTGGGCCCGGAAGCTTCTGGAAGAATGTTGAGAGGAACCATGGTATTAGAAATGGTAGGGAACCCATGAAGGAGTATTCTAGATGAAGAATATGGTCAGTTGTTAGGGAGATTGGTCATGTTGTACACAGGAGATAAATATATAGATGCTTCCCAGGACTTTTTCTTTGATGTGTACTATCTGGTTTCCTTGGAATATGGATATGGACAGACAAAGAAAGCACTGAACAATTCAAAGTTAGCTATAAACTGGGATATCAGATTAGTAATCAGGTGAATCGATTTGGAGAGTAGAGTAGCTCTTATAAAACAAGGAAACAGAGATAGGCACGGAGAGATAACTCAAATGTAGACTTGCCCACCAAAGGTTAGAAGAGAGGAGGAAATCATGCTGCATTTCTTGCAAAGTTGAGCCTTGAAGAATGCCTTCCTCTGCTTCCTATGACCATAGTGGAGTTCCTGAAATGGCATTTTATAAGGGATAAAAATTTATTTAGCTCATGGTCCTGGAGACTGGGAACCCAAGGCCATAGTCCTAGCACTTGTTTGCAGACTAAAGAATGTTTTTGCTGCATCATAATGTGGGCCACGCAGTGGAGGGCAGAGCCAGCGTGCTAGCTCAAGTGCCTCCTCTTCCTCTCCTCTTCCTCCTTTTCTTCCTCCATCTCCTCAATCTCTCCTCCCTTTCTGCCTTTCTCTTCTTCCCTTACATTCTCCTTTCTTCTCCTCCCTCTTCTCCCTCCTCCACCTTCTCTTCCTCCTTCTCCTCCTATTTTTTGACAGTCTCATTATATAGCCCACACTGAACTCCAACTCACAATCCTCTTCCTTCCATCTTCTGAGTGTTGGGATTGCAGAGGTATGCCACCACAATGAGGTCTTCCTCATTTTATAATGTCATTAAATGTCATTTGGGGGCCTTTGGTGGTGTGACTCAGAATGCCCCCATCAGCTCATATATTAGGGAGCGACACTACTTGAGATGGATTAGGAGGTGTGGCCTTGGAGGAAATGTGTCATTGGGGGTGGGCTTTGAGGTTTTAAAAGCCCCTTCCAAGCCTAGCGTCTCTCTTCTTGCTGCCTGTGGATCTGGATGTAGAACTCTCTCAGTTTCTTCTTCTTCAGCACCATGGTTACTTGCATGCCGCCATGCTTCCTGCCATGATGAAGACAGACTAAGCCGCTGAAAGCAAGCCCCAGTTAAATGCTTTCTTTTATAAGAGTTGATGTGGTCATGGTGTCTCTTCACAGCAATAGAACACTGACTAAGTCAGGGCCCCTCTCAGGATGTCCTCTAATCCAATTCACTTCTAGAAGGCTTCAGCTCCAAATACCATAACATGTTGGATTTAATCTCCAATATCTGAACTTTTGGAGGACATATTCCTTTGACAGGATTATTTAAATGATGTCCTAATGTCTAGGAAAGCTTTTTAGTTAGAGCCTGATAGAAAGCTGGCATTTAGACATTCGTTCGTTCGTTCACTCATTCATTCATGCATTCATTCATTCATTCATTCATTCATTCACATGTTGATTCCCTCAATAAACTTCCCAGGAGAAAAGTTTAATCTGACAATGTAGACTTTAAAATATATTTAGATGTTAACATTGTACCACAAGCCAGCATTTATTAAACATCTACACTCTGCAAGGCACTATGGTGTGTGAGTAAATATATTCAGGATGTTATTTCCGTTCTTAAGTTCTTCAGTCTCTTGTAAAAGGAAGTACATAGGAACCAAATGTAGAACTGGTAAATTTTTCTTAATTATTTGAGAATTCTGTACAATGTATTTTGTCATATTCAAGCCCCATTCTTCCTCCTCCTAACTCCTCCCAGATCCATCTCTACCTCTTTAATTTCCCAGCTTCGTGCACCAACCCCAACTCACCCAGTTTAAATTATGCTTCTCACATACTCTTAGTTGTGGAGACATCCATCAGAGTGGCTGACCTACCAAGGGCCAGATTTGAAAAGAAAACTGACTCTCTTTCTCTCCCAGTAGGTATCAATTGCCAGTAACTCCTCAGCCAGGGACAGCTCAGGCAATAATAGAATAGAGGAGACAAGGCGGTCATGCCAGTTGGATTGGTCAGCTGTATAAACTGGGGCAAGATGTCATTTCAATAGGGATCTTCAGGAAGGATTCAGTAGAGAAGGTTGGCTTGGAGTTCGAAAGGAAAGATGAGTTTGCAGTTCTAGCACAGACTGGGGTTGGCAATCTGCTGTCCTGTTTGTGAGCAAAGAGTGAGTTTTCATAGTTGTAAAAGGGTTTTTTAAGATAGTGTTTTATAGTGAGGTATGCTTATAATCTAACACTTGGGAGGTCAAGACAGGGAATCAGTTCAAAATCAACCTTGGCTACTTAACAAGTTTGAGGGCAACTGGACTGCATAAAATCTTTAGGTCAAAGGCCACAAAAGCAAAACATGTTTTCTGACATATGAAAAATGATGTGAAATTCAAATTCAGCATCTGTAAGTAAGTTTTACTGGATCACTGTCGTGACCATTCTTCCAGTATTGTTGGTAGTGTTCTGAGAACCCATGGAGTTGAGTACTCTGGACCCTATGGCCCACGGAGGAGCCCTTTGTAGAAAGTTTGATAAATCCAAGTGCAATGATGCATCGAAAACTTCAGTCTTTAAAATGCTAAGGCCATAAACAGCCTTGCTGAAGAAAAGTGAGTAGACAGAGGAAGGAGTATGGAGGGTGATATATTGTATACCCTAATAAACTTGCCTAAGAATCTGAGAAGCAGAACAGCCGGCCACTAGTTCTTACCTCTATGAAATCCTGAGCCTAAAGAGGGAGAGTTCTTGTTTCCTCATACCTTATATACCTTCTCTGCCCTGCCATATTACTTCCTGGGATTAAAGGAGTGTGTGCTTCCCAAGCAAAGATCTCAAGTGCTGGGATTAAAGGTGTGTGCCACCACTGCCTGGCTCTGTTTCTCTCCTATACTGGATCAGTCTCATGCAGCCCAGTGTGGCCTTGAACTCATAGAGATCCAGATGAATCTCTGCCTCCCGAGTGAGTGATAGCATTAAAGGTGTGTGTCACCACTGCCTGACCTCTATGTCTAATCTAGTTGCTGGGCTCTGTCCTCTGATCCTCAGGCAAGTTTATTAGGGCACACAATATATCACCACAGGAGGGTCCCCATGGCAGCCCTGGAGAGAAGAAAAGGTGTTGAAAATAGTGCCTTTGGGTGCTACGAGAATGCAGAAATTTACTGGAGATGACAGGAGATGCTGTCAATCACCACCTGTGAGTTTGGACTGCCGGGAAGGGGAACAGGAGGCTGGGGTGGGGGGGCAGAGCAGAGGCTGGGAAATTGGGATCTGGATGGTTTTAGGAGAGAAATTACTATAAAGTTTAGGTTTAGTAAAGAATTAGATAATTTTCTGTGTACATATGGGAACATGTGGCAGTTAGAGAAGAAAACAATGTGAAGTCAGAGACACATCCAAGCAATATTGAAAATCCAGAAAACATAATGTATGTGTTATAGGGATGAACACCTGCTACTGGATAACAGATTAGGGGCTCATCCCTTATGAAGACTGAGTCCCCCTCTTCCAGCAATCATTAATTGCCTGTAATTCTTCAACTGGGGTAGAGCCTTGTAAGATTTTTCCCTTTTACATGGTCATGTCAGCTGGTGTCATTATGCTGTTCAGCCTTAAAAACACACGTGTGAGCAACAGTAAATGACCTCCGCAAGTTGCATGTATATGTTTATATGTATGTATACATGTAACAATAATAATTGAAAAAGTAAACAGAGAAGAGTTATGAGAGATTTTGGAGCAAAACCTCAATATATTTACATGTTGGATTTCTAAAAATAAAATGGAGTTAGCAATGGAGGAATGGAGCAATTGAGAAAGGGTAGTTCAAAGTATGGGCTTTCAAAGGCTCTTGTCTGAAAGCCGTGAAATCTAATTATAATATATATATATTATATATATATATACACATTCACACGCATACACATATATAATAAACATGAGCGAAAGGCTGCGAAAGATATATACATTTATCCTTTGCAACCTTTTGCTCCTGTTTCTATGCCTGGGAAGCAGGATAGGAGAATCCAGACTAAGAAAGAGCGGCTAAGTCAGACAGTCAACTGAAAAGGACCATCCTGCCAGGCTGACAGACCTTCCTTCTGTGTCCCATGGATGGAGCGGGCAGTGTGTAGATTTCCATGCAGTGTGCAGGTTTCACCAAGCCCCCATTCCTGTGACTAGGTGGACATTGCAATTGATCATGGAACTTTTTATTGCTGAAATTAGATATGAACTCATCATGCTTTCAATACAATGCTCTAGAAATGACTAACCGTTATCTTGAAACATTTCGTATTTTGTTTCAGTCATATTTAGC